>JARFIW010000775.1:0-34832 GCA_036346225.1 Platerodrilus igneus | reverse complement strand
AATTATCATAATTCCATATCAACCATTTAATCTAAATTTCTAAATTAAAATCAATGAATTTCCTAATGTAAGAGGTTCACATTTATTGCTCTGTTAATTAAATAGTTTTGTTTGTCGTTGATTAAGTCAATAGTTTTTTCTTATTTTTTTGATCATGAAAGTTGCATAAGTAGTCAAAAAGTTAGTAATTGATTAAAAAAAACAATTGTCCTCCTCTCTCAAGGTTTTGTATGAACGCTTGGACATTCTCGACTTGTCTGGCGCCCTTGGTAATTGTCATTAAGCCACAATATTTGTGAAAGGTAAGTGCCAAATTTTTGTAGTATATTATATATTAATTTAGCCCTTTCTGCAAAATTTTAACCTCTATATGATCCACGACCTTCCGCTAGTTAGTGCCGGTGACCCCTTTAATTTTTGTTTTACAGGCCCCCCATTTTATAATTTTAATGAAAAATATATACTTAGTAGCTTTTCCGCCTGTAACAAGTGGTACTACAATTGAAGCATTAAAACAAGAAATTAAGCGTATTGGGTAGATGTAACCAGTGTGAAACAAGCATCGAAAGGACAAATTATAATAAAGTGCAGCATGGATGAAGATAGAAATAAATTAGATGACAAAATTAAGGAACAGTTAAATGAGAAATATTACCAAAATTTCTGAAGGTAAGAACCCAAAATTGCGAATTGTTGGAGTACAAGGTGTCCATTTTTGGACACTTACAAGTTATCTTGCTTAGATAGAGGGTTGCGGTTTTCACGACACCTCTTTTTTGTGAAACTAAACATGCCGCCAATAAAATTTTCAAACCCTCTTTGTTTTTGAGATACAAGGTAAAATTCAAAATTTCTACTTTTGAGACATTCCCCGTATCTCGGTTGTTTTTTAACTTATTACAGAGGTGATAAGGTATTCTTATAACATTTTTTCTGTAGAATCCAGTGGCGTAGTTTGTTTCTTTCCTGTGCCACCCGTCTTTTAATTATGAAGCAAACATATGTTTTTTAAAAATAGGATACCCTATATATTTTTAACTAATTAAATTAAGCAATTTTGAGCTTGTTTTCTTTTAAAAATTGCCTAGAATGGGAGTATATCAAAACTTTGAAAAGTATGATATGTTATGTTGCTAGATACAAACCAACGAAAATGTGCATCAAGCTTCAGAACTATATTTTAACAGGTAAACTTTTTCTTCATTTAATACCTAAGTATTTTTTATCATTGTGCGCCTTTATACTTATTATAGATATCCAGAAAGAAGACACCCTTTCTTGGATAGGTTTTCTATACTGAAAAATAATTTAATTAATCATGGATCATTTACAATAAGGAAAATCAAGAAATTGACGAGACCAATGTTTTAGCCGTCGTAGAGACAACTCCTTCAACCTCATGTAGGGACATTGAGGCAGAAGTCAAAATGATCAAGAGTAGGGCAGAGAAGATATTAAAAAAATTTAAGTTCAGACGCTGTAAAATACTAATTGTTCAGCAATTAGATCCTGGAAATGCTGAACGTCGCTTAATTTTTTGCAACTAGTATTTACAACAAATTTAAATAAACAGAAATTTTGCTCGTTCAGTAATATGGTCCGATGAGGCTTATTTTTCAAGTGCTGGTATTTTTAACAGACATAATACTAGAAATTGGTATCAAGAAAATCATCATCTTGTATTTGAGCATGAGCAGCAGGGTAGGTTTGGCTTCAGTGTCGCATGTTTTATTTTGAGTCGCAAAAAACACACAGAATTTATGAAGGAAGTCTTACAGGAGACCGATACCTAGAAATTTTGCAAGATGTAGTTACTGAACTCATAGATAATGTTCCACTGGCTCATTTGAACACTATATATTTTCCACAAGACGCAGCACCTGCTCATAATTCCCTGAGAATTTGTCTCTTTTTAGAAAAACATTTTCCTAACAAATGGATGGGCACTAATGGGCCAATAAGATGGCCCCCACAATCGCCTGATCTGTCTGTTCTAGACTTTTTCTTTAGGATTACTTACAAACAAAGTTTATGCCAAGCACCATCGCAACCCACATGAAGTTCGTGAGACCATTACCCTGGAATTTCAAAATATACAAAGACGTTCCATAATTCTGTTAAATACTCTAAAACGAATAAGCAAACTGTGCGAATTGTGTATTAGAGAAAATGGTAATCATTTTGAACAATTTCTATAGTATTATTATATGTTGTTGTTGTTAACGTATGTTATATAAAAAAACCTATAATTACTATTTATACTGTTAAATATTTATTTACATTATTAGGTTAAGAAAGAAAAAATTATTCAATAATCACTTTAAAACATTTGCATAATAAATAATATGCAAATATATTCATTTTCTTTCATCAGTAACATGATTTACTATTAAATTGCATATTAATTTTGAGAAAAGCGTAGTTTATTCAGTTATTTTTCAAAATAAATATGGACTATTATATAGTTTTGAAAAGCCCAAAAAATGCTTAATTTAATTAGTTAAAAATATATAGGGTGTCCTATTTAAAAAAACATATGTTTGCTTCATAATTAAAAGACGGGTGGTGCAAGAAAGAAACAAATTACGCCACTGGATTCTACATACATATTAATGCAAAATCAATCTGGGTTTAGAAAAACCCATTTGTGTGAAACTGCTTTACAGTGTGTTGTATCAGACTGGATTTCCATGTCTGCTAACAATCAAATAACATTGGTAGTCTTTTTAGATTTAAAAAGGGCTTTCAAAACTGTTAATGTTGAAATGTTGGTTCATAAGTTGCATAAACTGGGAATACAAAGAACAGTTTATAAATGGTTCCAATCTTACCTTACTATGAGGATACAGCATACTAAATTTGGAAATAGTGTATACCTATAACGGTGAAGAATGGTATACCTCAAGGATCAGTATTGGGACCGCTACTCTTCATACTATTTATTAATGACGTAGCTAGCAGTATAAATTATTGCAACATTCATCTATTTGCCGATGATGCTATGATATACATCAGTGGAAATAACAGTGACCAAATGATGGATTGTGTTAATAGTGATTTGTGTAACCTGTTTAAGTTGATATGTAACAATAAACCTAAGATTAATGTTTGAAGGGAAAAAATTAAAGTTACATGTACTAAGTGATATAATTAAGTCTATAGCAATTTAAAATGTCTTCATTGAGCGAATATTTCAATATAAATACTTAGATATAATTATAGACCAGTACTTAGATTTTAATAAAGGTAATTGTGAATATGTTATAAAAAAAATTGCTAAAAAACTGGCTTTCTTTAGAGGATATCTAATTTTTAACGCTATTCTCCACATGTTTAGTCTATAAAACAATAATTGCACCTCATTTTGAATATTGTTCTACTTTATTGTATTATTTAAATAGCAATGAAATACAAATATTGCAAAAAATGCAAAACAAGTGTATGCGAATTATACTGAAATGTAGTAAATTTACATCTCTTGCTACAATGTTGGATAACTTACAATTTCTGGATGTTAAGCAAAGAATTACTCTAAATGTTTTAAAACTACTGCCTGATTACTTTTGTAATAAGCTCTTTTATGTTAATGAATTATATAGTTATTGCTCGATTTTCACTTACAAGGTACATGCCTGTGCATGCATTCCAGTTTCCCTTCCTACGTCGAACACCACCCGTCGTTTTATTCCCTATGATGTTCTGTCTACCTTTTGCCCTTAAAAGCAGTCAGTTTGAATTCTCTCTATGGCTCGTGCGTGCGATGCAGCCACTGTAAACAATGTGTTGTGTTTTCCAAGGTTAGAAAAGTGAAACAAAGCAGTCAATATTCAACAGGTATAACTTTTGTTTATTCGTCATTAATCAATTATTGACTTCTTGAAGATTCGCGACAACTAATTATGATGTAATTCAATGCGATTTAATACTGTAGGTGTTTATTTAACTAATGTGTGCTGAATAAATAGTGTTATGAATTTTCCTGTTCGAGTCTTGGAATTATTTATTATTATAGCCGCCTATGTTTATTACATTCCATTTATCGAAGGTAAAATCAGCTTCAATTCAAAGGAGATCGAACAATGGATTAGAACCTTGCGATTTTTTCAGTTATTATACTAGAAATAGAAATGATTTTATGGTTAAGAAAGTTAATTGCACTATGGAAGCTAGAAGCATTTTTTATAAGGATCTATTATTATATAATTCTTTACCAGAGAGCTTAAAAAACTTTGGATCTATTCATATTTTTAAATATCAATGTGTAAACCATTTCAAAAATTGTATAAGTTAATTGTAACATGAAGAAATATGTAGCAAAATATCTGCTAATAAAGATCTATCTATCTATAAGACAGTTAAAGCAGGGGAAGTCTTATCAGAAGAAAACTTCCAATGCCCACGTGCCGTGTGTATGAAGCAAGTTTGAAACTATGAGGTATTTCCTGAACCATAAGGTGTTTACATGGGCTTTTGAAAGATTAAATTGTTATTTCCTACTTTACAAACCAGGTTTCATAACAGCTGAATTGTATTCTTTTATTTATTTATACTACTAAACAGGTAAACCCAATTACGTAGGCCCGAAATCAAAAACATTAATACGCAAAGTAACAAGCTTAAAAGAAAAAGATGTTAAATAAGTAAATACATAAGTAAAATAAAATTAAGCAAGAAAAAAGCAAACACAGTAAAACATAACCTGAAAGAAAACAGTTAAAACACAAGAAAGGGCAGAGGATGGATAGGTAATAACACCAAAAAATTGGTTAATCCGTGCACAGACAGGTTGATTTAATGCGTGACAAAGAAACATGGAAGATGTCAAGGGATTCACATTTGTTTTGAAATGTTGTGCACATAAAGTGCAGAGGAAAAACTTAAGCACATTGGTTTTTGGGGTGTTTAAGTAGAACATACCGTGACACGTGCTAGATGTAGGCACTTGGAAATTTACAGCAGATAATAAATAAGGAGTGTCTATTAAGTTATTAACTAATTTGTATAGAAAAATCACAGCACTTAAATCATGTTGGGATTTAAGTCTAGTTACAGAGAATTTGCGTAGAAGTAGATTATGGTCGTAACATACACACGGATAAACTGAATCCTCTTTGTATGTTAGGTATTTAAGAGAGTGATGTTGTACCTTCTCAATCATGAGGAATTCCAGACTATACTATAATACTCCAATTTCGACCTAACGTAGGCAAAAAATAATATTTTTAGAGTATCGATAGTGAAGTGTTTACCCATCCTAATAACAAAACCCTGCGATTTATGCACAGCCCTAATAGTGTTGAGGATATGCAAATTAAATGTTAACTTGGCATCAAACAGTACACCAAAATCAAAATCACTATCAATGATTTGAAGTACTGAACCTTCAATGCTATAAGGGAATTTAATTAAATTATGCTTTCTAGAGTAATTTGTAACAGAACATTTATCAGGATTATTCTGCAAGATTGTGGATACGAAATGTTAAACTTAACCTTGTGACTGAATCCAATTAGAAAATAACGAACTTGTTGTTTTCCCCATTGGACTTATTAAAAATTGAGGATTGACCTAATGCTGTAGATAGATGTTCTGGACAGATTTTTTCAATTTTTTGTCTAATTTGTTCATACCAGACCTTAACTTGTCTTTCCTTTATTCCTTAAATATAATTTAGTAAATCAGAATTTGAACAGATATGGAACTCTTGGACTAAAATTGCAGAGGGTAGCAGTTGCGGTTAAGTCCTTTAACTTATACTAAACTATATTGTATTACATTCTGCTGACTTGCCTATTCCAATTTCATTCTGAATAAAGTTCTAGTGAAATTATAAAATACGGTCAACTTTCTAGGTTTAGTAGGGTCCTCGATAAACTGGTTACACCATACTGACCGCAAATGCAAAAAATTTTCACCTGCCTCTTTAGTATTAAACACTAAGTATAAGGCTTTGCCATCTATAACTCTGCATAGTATCGACTATTGTAAATGACGATGCACTGTTTTCTGATCTTCCAAAACATTGACTGCCACATGACCAGTACTACCAAACAAACAGACATTCAATTTCTAGGAAATGCTTTGTGAGTAAAACAACTTTTGTGGGCTTCGGTTAGTTTTGAAACACCCAAACAGTGGATTGTTGCTTAGTTTCAGTTCATACAATTATATCTAAGTTTCATCACCTACTACACTTTGTATATGAATTTCGCAGTCATCAGTCGATTTTTTTTTAACATTTCCTTGCACCAATCAAGACCAGTTTTTTTATAGCTTGGTTCAAATTATGCTCAATCTACGAGGAACAAATCTTTTTACACAGACCAATGTTAATGCAAAATTGAATGCATTTACAACCTTAATCTTTCAGGAATGCATCTTAACCGATTTTAATATAAGTACTTCCAACTTTCCCCATAAAGTTTGATTTATTTGTTCGGCGTTTTGTTACAATATCCAGAAGTCTTCATATCTCACAAAGCAATCTAGCCTAAATAACCATAATTATAATTACTATTAACAACTTCTACAATGCCAATAATGTCTTGCACTTTCTGGTATTAAATAGCATCCTCTCAGTAGTGTCCACCAATTCAGTTCTTAAATATAAAATTCCAGATGCTTATTGTATTACAGTCAAATGACAGTTATAGATAAATGTATTTAATATCAGGCTTGATTCTGTAGAGCGCAACATTGCACAAATTTTAATACAATAAAAGAAACAATTTCGTTAACACAAAACGACTTACCTTTGTTTAAAGAGGTATTTTAAGGTAAGTCTAGCATCTTCTTGATAAACGGCGTCTAAACATACAACAGGGTCTTAGTAATGTCAACAGCGGTTTTTTACAAATTCCATAGTATCGTTGTTGTTGAACCTACAACATTTTCGGAATACCTGTAAGGTAATTGAAGGAAAGCTAGTGGATTCAAAAGGCTAACTTTACTGTACTTTAACACGCACTCATGTTTAATACGTATGTCCATGAAGATAGGCAACGATATAGTCCTCTTGATAGCACGCTTTTCCACAGAACTTGTGACAACTCCACCAGCCATCAAATGTTTTCATTGGTTAGCACAATAGTCACAATTATTTTGGATGTGAGAAAATGCGTGTTAATCTGGTTGTGTACAATAAAGTATAGGTCCTTCACCTACCGGGCATGAAACTTAACAACCACAAATCTCATGCATAGTAACCTAATTTGTACTACAAAAATAACGATAGGAAAATAAAGAGTTCTAAAAGAAAATAAATATAATCCATACAGACCTATAATTGCTTAAAGACTTAAAGAAACCGATTTTCCTAGAAGGATACAATTTTCCGAATGGTGTAATACTACTAAATGTATTGCAGATCCAATATTTTTCAATTGTTTGTTGTGGTCTAATGAAAGTATGTTCAACAATTGCGGAGTTTCTAATGAACATAATAGACATCATCAAGTTGTAAAACACCAGATCACTTCATCGAATACCTTTGGATAAAATGAAATTTATGAATTTGATCCTTCCCAAAACGTAGATATTTAGAGAAAGAGTTGTGGACACGTTTGCTACCATTAATAGAAATATACTTTCTAGGGTTGTAAGGAAAGTTTTGAAACATTGCCAAAAATGCCAAAGGGTGAATGGTAGATATTTCACACATTTCGCTAACAATAGTTAGTTAAATAATTCCTAAATCCATTAATTACTAGTATCCATCATCATTAGGTCTTCAGTCCTGGAACTGGTTAGACGCGTACCATCATTGTTTCCTATTCTGAACTAACCTACAGATTTCCCTGAAATTTGCAGTTTGCATCTACCTCTTTTTTTCCTATCTCTGCTCCCATACTATTCCCCAAAAATGCCTTAGAACGTATTCTGCCCTTCTATTTGTCCTATTTTTTCCCCCAGATATCCTTGTTCCTCTACTATTTCTATAACCTATTTGTTATTAACTTTGTCTGTCCATGCTATCATCCTCATACATCTGAAGCACAGCATTTAAAAAGGCTGCTACCGTTTTTCTGTATGCTTTTCAGGTTGCCCGTATTTCATAGGCATACTGTGTTGTGCTCCACACATACTCTCAACAATTTTCTTCTTGTTCTATGTTTGTTGTCTTTCATCAAAGGTGCTGTTCTTTCTTGTTAGATGCAGTTCGGTCATCTTCTATTGTTTTACAATTATATACCCTATTTTTCGACATTCAGTGGTTGTGAAGGGGTGTAAGCAGCCTGTGGCTGCCAAGTTCCCCCAACACTTAAACATTTACCGATTTAATATTTATTCCAATATATCTTTTCGCACCGTCAACATTAGTTGCAGGTATTTCACAACCAACACCTGTAGTTGTTTATAATAATCATCAGATTTATTTGCGCTTATTTTTTCTTCATTAGGTTTTCCATCTCAAAACTGGTTAGACACGTACTTGCACTTATTTATATTCTGAGCTAGCCTACACAGTTCCCTGAAATTCACACAGCCTATATACAGATCGATTCCCCTTCTGCTGTTTTCTAATTATATGCCCTATTTCACAGAGTTTCAGTGATATGTAAAGGGGGTTAAGCAGCCTGTGGCTGCCAAGATCCCCCAACACAAACATTTGCCGAAATAATAGTTTTCCTACTAGTATCCACTAATTCATAAATATTGTTTCCTTAGCTTGCATTTGTTTTGTTCTAATTAACGAACTTCTAATTTTAAATTATGTGCTTGTAGGATTTAGAACTTAATAAAAAAACAAATGAAGCAATGTCATTTGACATTATTTTCACTAGATACAAAAATAGAGGAAAATTTTAGAACACAATTTTTTTGCTAGTAAGTATTAATTTTATGCACATATGGGGTATAGTTGGGGTAGAATGTTATTCGCTCTATCCAAAATTTGAAAATCCAATATGACCACCATAAAAAAACAAAAGTTGTAGTACATTCTGAAATGACTATCGTGACTTGCCATTCACATCAACTTTTGTTTCGTAAATGGCATCCTTATAATGTCACACTGTGACAGCTGTAAAAACTGTAGTTTCAAAAGTACGGGTGAAATTCAAGATGCGCTTTTTCAGGTTATCTGATAAAGATAATTTAATTTTGAAACTGGAATATAAACTTGACACCAACTTCTCTAAAACTTTCCCAATTTAACCGTTGCTGTGACTTCTGTAATAAGTGAGATCCCCATGTAAAGAAACGAATCTGGAACGTGCTGCATAGTCAAGTAGACTTCATATTTTCGTATACTTTATGTAGATGCATTTACTTATTCAAAAATCATTATTTAATAATGCAAAATTATTTAATTAAAAATAGCTGCATCTCAACAAAATAAATATAAAGTGAAATAATTTGATATTAATTCCAGGAAATCAGTGATTTTGCACAGGATATTATGTCTTCTGTTAAAATTATAGGTTTTCAATAAAAAGCCCTTTGGAAAACAAATTAGTGATCATAACCTCAAATATGCAATGCGCTTTGTGCAAAGAAACTAAACAGAAGGAGATTTTTAACTGTGGTGTTTGTGGAAATCTTATATGTAGAGCGTACGGGAGCCTGTCATCCTCTGAAGTAAAAGTTTTAGAATTACGTGGCGGCAGAGTCTTGAAATTTCACTGTACTAAGTGTGAAAACGACTTAATCGAAAGCAAGAACGCAGTCACAGCAAAAAAAATGAAATTATAAACTTATTAAAAAAACAAGTTGATGACCTGGAAACTAATAATTCCAACAAGGGTGTTGTTCATAGCGATAAATCTTATGCTTATGTGACCAAACAGACAGCACTCGTTGTAAATGAGAATGTTCCGAACCTAATTATATGCCCGAAACCAGGTCAGGACAAAACGAAAACAAAGATCAACATATTGCAGCATATCAAACCAGCTGATGTCAAAGTTTGTATAAAAAATCTGGGAGTAAATAATAATGGCAATATGATTATTAAATATACAACCAAACAGGAAGTTGACCTCTTAAAGCAGGCCGTCATTAGTAAACTAGAAGATAAATATGAAGTCTCAACCTCTAAGATGCGGAGACCGAGAATAAAAATCATTAACTACTATGGCAAACTGAATAGCGAACAAATTAAGGACTGCCTACGTAAGCAGAACCCTTGGATACATGAAAACGATGAATTTAATATTACGTACATTCAGGAAAAGCCAAATAGGCCATCCACAATTTATGCAGAATGCTCTGCTGGGCTATCTCACAAATTCATATTACAAAAAAAGTTTTTATAGAATGGAACCACTGCGTAGTTTTTGAAGACATAAGTGTTTCAATTGCCATGATTTCTTTCACAAAGCAAATACATGCAATAATAAAGCAGTGTGTGAATTTTGTGCAAGAACTGATCATGATAAATCCAAGTGTCCAAAAACGCATTATAAATGTACAAACTGAGAAATAGCAAATAACAAATATAATTTAAACTATTGTGTAGCGCACGCAGCCACAGATCCTGAATGTCCAAGTTTCAAATACCAAGTGGAAGTGCTGAAAAGTAAAATAGACTATAGTACTCATTTATAAATTTGAATTTATCACAGGAGGTAATCTACGATGAGTCGGAAGAAGTGGAAATAGGACGGGCGGGTCTTTATGTAAACGAGGAAACTTTGAAACAACAGGTTACTCTTAATAATAAGGTTTTAACTATATTTCATTTAAACATTAGGAGTATAAAACAAAATTTTGATAATTTGATTGCTTGTTTTCAGTTATATGAACTATACTATTGTGATATAATTATGTTGAGTGAATGTTTTCAACTAATTTCGGAAAAGCAATTTAAGTTACCAGATTTTGACACTTATAATAACGCAAATTACAACAGAAATGATGGCATTATAATATTCATAAACACTTTATTGAATGTCCAAGTCTCACATAAAAGGTTAAACCAGAGTCAGGTTACAATTAGTAGAATCATTTTAAGACCGGATAAATTATCTTTTGGTATTACAGCAGCTTATAAACCTCCACCTATCAGGAAAACTTATTTATTGCTGACCTAAAGATTTTTTTAGAAGAAACTACTAATGAAGAAACAGATTTTTATTGGTGACGTTAATATAAACATTAATAATAGTCATGACAATTATGTTAACGAATATCTAAATGCTTTTAGTGAAAATGGATTCTTTCCGTATATTACTCTTCCCACCAGGATTACGGACGAATCTTCGTCCTGCATTGACCACCTTTTCATCAAATATAAATAGATTAGGTAAAAGCTGCACTTCACAACTTATATATTGGAAACTGGAATCACAGATCACTATCCTATTATGCTGAATATAAACAAAGCACCTAAACTTAATAGAAATAAAAAAGTCCACTCAGTATACAAAGAAGTAATAGACTACAGCCACTTCATAAATGAACTATCATCTCAGAAATGGGAAAAGATTCTTAAAGCTACCGAGGCAAATAAGGCTACTCAACATTTCATTAGCGATTTTAAAAACTCTACAACACTCAACCAACATAACTCAAGTACATAAAAAGCCCTTACAAAAGAAAACCAAATGGATCACCACGGGTTTGATAATATCCATTAAACACAGAGATGCTCTGAAAAAGAAATTATATAAAAGCAACAACCCAAATTTAAAACTAGAAAATATAACATACAGAAATAGGCTGAATGTGCTACTGAAGAAACAAAAATACAATTATTACAAGAATCTAATCAATGATAACAAACATGACCTCAAAAGAATATATAACATTATTAACGAAGTCATAAATGGGAAATTAGATAAACAAAACGTGAACTACACAATCACTGATGATCAGGAACGAGAATTTAGTAGTGACGTCGAAATGGCCAACTACTGCAATGCCTATTATATCAATATAGGAACGAAAATGCAACAAACATTAAACCTCCCCCTGAACAAAATAGTCCCATTTCAAACTTTTAATATTGATGCTTCTACCTTTCTCAGGCCTGTAACAGAGACTGAAATAGTATTACACATTGTGAGTTTAAATAGTAACAGTGCTGCAGGCAAAGATGGCATATCCACGAAACTAATAAAGGTCACGAACCAGATGATTGCTAAACCACTAACCCACATCATGAATCTAATCTTCGATACAGGCGTAGTGCCAAGCTATTTTAAAGAAGCAATTGTAATTCCAATTTTTAAAGCTGGTGAAAAGCATAAAATTCAGAACTTTGCAAAAATCTTAGAAAAATGTCTAGAAACAAGACTAACCAGTTTTTTAACTCTTTAAAGTTTTATCCGGAATCAATATGGTTTTACTGAGGGAGCTAATACCACTGATGCCATCTACGCTTTAGTAGCAGAAATAACCAACAGTTTAAACTCTGGTAAAAAAAAAATATTGCTGTGTTCATAGACTTGGCAAAAGCTTTTGATACAGTCTCACACCAACTACATATAGAAGTTCTTGAGGGCTATGGCATCCATGGCATCGTACTTTAACTTTTCTCAAACTATCTTAACAAACGTCAACAATACCTTAAAATTAACAATGTCTTAAGTGATCCCCTTGAAATACAAACTGGTATTTCGCAAGGTACAATCATAGGCCCACTATTGTTCATAATATACATAAATGAATTACAAAAACTGGACATTAAAGGCAAGTTAATATCTTATGCCGACGACATGGCATTGGTTTGTTCGAGCGATTCATGGGACGAAATACAACGTACAGTTGCAAAAATATGTTAAAAATTAAAAATTGGCTAGATACATACTTGTTGACAATAAATTTTGACAAGACAAACTACACTGCTTTCACAATAACAGAGAAAAATAGACCTACGTTTAATTTCATCCAACTTAATGATGTCCACAAAACCAGAATTCTAACAGTATCAAAAATAAAATACCTCAGTGTCTTGGTTGACAAACACCTAAAATGGAAAGAACATATCATATATCTAACTCAAAGAGTACGTTTTTTGGTATATAAATTTTACCAATTAAGAGAATTTCTTTCGGAAAATATGTTAATTGTCCTCTACAAATCACTTGCAGAGAGCCTGCTTACTTATGGTATTGTCGTCTGGCGTGGAACCTATAGGTCTAACATCAATCCACTGTTTAAATTACAAAATACTCTACTTAGAGTTATGTTTAAAAAGCAGGTAGGTTCCCAACTAAATTGTTATACAACGAAGACATTTGTAACATTTCATGCATCTACATTCTTTCTGTCTGTAGTTATCACACAAAAAGGATAATCACAGAAACTATATAAATCATACACACCACACAAGAGGAAAACATAACAAACACCTAACAATACTAAGCAGTGCCAGAACATTTAATCTAAAATTTATGAACTACCTAGCCCCAAGTTTTACAATCGCCTACCAAACTATATTAAAGAAATACGCAACCTTAAACTATTTAACAAACACAGCAAAATATTTACACTGAACAATCAGGATAGTTTTGCAGATCTCACAGCATAAGGCCTTTTTAGGCAGTTTTGTATTTAATCTGATTCTTGTAAAATCATTATACCCATTCACTAATTGTGGCCTGACCCCTGTAACCTTGTCTTTAAACTCGGCTTTAAATTTGAGTATCAGGAAGTTTTGATTTATTTTCTAAACCAAGTACAAGATTTAATTGAAATGAAATTAAATTAAATTGTATTAAATTACACAATTTTTTCTGGCACATACAGGTGTATACATCTAGGTGCCAATTAGCAGGGAGACATAAAAAACGTGAATATATTAATTAATTTTGTCCAATTAATTAACATTACACACTAGGTATTATGTACATAAATTAGAACAGTTTTGTTCTGTTTTGTATTCAATATTATTATTGTTTCAATATATCAATTTTATATAATGTTTCTAATAATTTAAACTTCATTAATTACAAATTGTTTTGTTTGAATTGCATTTTTAACAGTTTAAAGTTGCCTGTTAACTGACAACAGATTATTTAAGAAATTTGGTTGGAATCAAGCATAAGTGAAATATAGTAAACAATCAAAAACTTGAGCATATTATGACCGCAATTGCGAACATTACTCATAGATTTAACAAGAAACTGAATCATTAAATATCCAGGCACTCAAACGATAAATATATTGCTATGGATATTATAGGTTCTCAAAACATACAGATCATGTACAATAAAGTTAATGAAGTATGTAGACCTGAAGCATATTTTTTAGATGAGATATCTAGAACACATCCGATGAAACTAATCGGGGTTCCGTCTATTTTAACTTGGTTCGAAAACAATTTTCCACTAATTATAAAAAAAGTTTCGGTTCGTTTGTTTATGTACTTCTGAAAACTTTATGCGATTTATGTTTTATGTATTTTATTATACATTGAGCATTCTTTAGATTTATTGCAGTTGTTTATGGAATTTATAGATCAGATAGCTTTAGGAGTTTATTAGATACTTTATGCATATCTTATGTGATTGATTATGAAGTATGGTCTTTTATGAACTTTGTATTAGTAAGACTTTATAACATGTAAGTTTCTATTTCACTCATATTTGCGTTGTGTGCTGTTTCATAATTCTCCTTTTTGAAACATATGTACATCAAGAGCGATATATTTTTCCAGTCTTATTCGACACACTCACAATTTGATTCACTCTTTTGATGTTTACATTGATACGACCCGGTTATACCACTATCATATAAATGTTGCAAATTTGAGGTAATTAGCTTTTGAATATTATAATTATTTTTTATTTATTTATTTATTTACTGCTGACCAACAAAATAATTGCCAATTGCAGATGCTGTAGTGAGTTTAGCAAAACACAGGAAGTTTATAAAGGATGCACCTTACTCTTTTCTCGATGTTATAAAAAGAGTAAGTGCACGACGAAGTATAAGAAATACTTCGGCACAGCTTGCATCGACCTTTATGGTTGCGGAGGCTGCATCAGACTTGAAATCACAGGGTAAGGCGAATGTTTAGAGAATATCTGAATGTTAAAAATTTAAATATCGAGACACTTGTTTACACAACTGTAAAATAACTTAGAGAAACAAAAGTTAAAACACGATAAGAGAAATTTGACTAAATATGTATATTAATACTCAGTAATTACAATTCCAAAGATATGTATAAGATATACGCTTGTGTCATTAACATTGTAGACATCGCTATATATTTTAACATGATATAATTCATATATTTAATAAATGAACACGAGAAAATTTCTATAGAGAAATCAAAATAAATAATCTCTGTTTAAAAACTCAAAATTTTACTTAATGCGGGAGTAAATCAAAAAGTGATCATAATTGTAATGATGTCAAGTAACAAATGCACATGAAATGAAAGTTCAAGTAATAAACCTTTTCACCATAAGAAGCTTCATGAAGTTCAAATATTTACATATTTTTAGGTTATGTATTAGAGAATTTTATTTTAAATCAATTACGGTAAGTAAAAGGTAATTAATAATCAAAACAAAATATTTGTAGTGACAAAGACAAATTTAAATAGAGGTTAGGCCTCTTTATTTTAACAGAAAAACGATATGGTAAAAGTTTTAATCTCATACTACCTGTAGTATCAGTAACTGAAGTAATCTGAATCACTTAATTTATAGGAATCCTTCATGTCCAGGAAACTGAGACATCCTGCATTGGAGGATCTCCTAGTGTAGGTACAAAACAACAGGTGGTCGACTTCAAATGTTGTCTTTAACAGACTTCTGTTCCATAAATTAAACTTGTAGATATTTTTCAATAAGATAATAACTGAGCGGCTATATGAAAGTAGAAGGAAACGAAATATAAAATTCTTGTGATGAGAGTATTTATTTTACATCATCTGGTCGTGGGAAAGCACAAGCAACTTTTCCATGTAAAAATCTGAGTGAGAGAACACGTCGCCGTGACATCGGTAACCGGAGCAGCATATGTAACCGGAGCACCCTAGAAAATTCAGTTGTGTTACAAAAGTGAAAATTTAACACGAGGTGCAAAAGAAAATTAATCCATTAATCTCTTACCATATGTATAAATATTTGATGGGGTTAACGAATAAACAACTTCTTTATCCATTATACAACACATCTAGAATTATATTTAAATGTTAATTTAGGATTTATGATTAGAAAATTTACATACCAGGTAAGCACATGAGGCAAGGTAGAAGTTCAACTCAAAAATGGCCAACAGTGCCATTTAAGCAATCAGATATCAAAAAGAAATGAAAATTTGACACTTCAAATAAATTATTTTTGGCCATCTTCGGGATGGACGATCTCTAGCGATTATTCTCAATAATACAGAATTTAGAACCACACCAGTTGTGCTTTTGGAATAAACACTTCAGAAATAACAAACAGGAAAATTTCATATAGATATAATTATTTGTACTTATGTAACAAATTAGGAACTTGTGGATAAAAACTAATAATCCAGGATTGTGCGAGATAAATTCTTATAGAAAATATTATTATATAATAAAAAGAGTAATTTTATATTTAAATGTAGATATAAGTATTTATATGCTAATAGTGCCAAGCACAAATGTAACATGCTAAAATATATGCAAAAAGGCATGTTACAAGGAACTCCTTGATTTAAAGTTTTATTTGCACAAGTAATGTTAAAATAATAGTTATTAAACCTATATAGTATTAAAGAGAAACTTCTCAAGTTTTTTTGATACCTAATAAAGTTCTATATGTGCACTATTTATTGCCCTGGCCACGTCTAAACGATAATCCGTTTCTTCCCAGGTATTCAGCAGCATATCAGACCGATGCTACAGCTGCAACAATCCTCTCCCTCAAATGAGCAATGTCATGGATCTTCTTGGAATAAACAATGTTTTTTACATGTTCCCAAAAAAAGAAATCTAGTGGAGTCATATCTGGGCTCCTTAGTGACCGTGCAATTGGCCCACGTCTACCGATCCAGCTGTCAGGGAAACGCAAGTTCAATGCATCACAGGACATGGTTGCTATAGTGAGGTGGCACGCCGTCTTGTTGGAAGACAATCTGTCCTTTTCTAGTTCGGTATCATCTATCTGTGGGAAAATAACCTTTAGAGACCACATAAACGCTATAGTATCCAAATCCCTCAAAGCTTTGGGTTTTATCAAAAGAAATTGTAAAACCATTCGTGATACAAAAGCCTTAAAAGCACTTTGCTCAGGTTTGGTTAAAAGTCTGCTTGAGTACAACTCTGTAATTTGGTCACCATCTTACTCATGTCATATTGATCGCATCGAAGGGGTGCAGTCTAAGTTCGTTAAATTTGCTTTGTACCAAATATACTTTACAAGTGATCATATTACTCTGACAGTAAGGCTGCAATTACTGGGTCTCCAATCGCTACAAACAAGAAGGAAACAAGGGATGTTTATATTTGTGTTTAAAATTGTTAAAAACTTGATTAATTGTGATGCCTTGCATGCCAAATTGAATTTCCATGTAAAACATCAGATTACTTGCTCTGATAATTTACTCTTATTAAATTTTCATAGGACAAACTACGGGCAGCAGGCCGTTATGGACCGCATAATGATGACAGCTAACACAGACTATATGCATATAAACATGTTTCATATAACTTTAGCAAGTCTGAGAAGACTATTTAACAGCAATTTGTAAATTTCTTATAACCTTTGTTATATATTTAAATTTGTTAAGTGCCAATTGGATTTTTTTTTATAAATCTGCAATGTACTGATATAAATAAATAAATGTATAGTTCAAGTATTTCACAATAAATATCCCATTAATTGTCTTCTCTGTGAAGATTAAAAATCCTACGATACGATCATGCATCAATCCATACCAAACATTGATTTTGGGAGAGTTTCGCTGATGTTCTATGAATTCATGCGGTGACTAAGACCCCCAACTTCTACAGTTGTGTCAGTTGACAGTCCCACTTACGTGAAAAGTCGCCTCATATGAAAACATAACATTTCCTAGGAAGTTCTCATTTTCTTCAATTCTGTTCAAAATGTAGACTGCTAAATCGAATCTTTTCACTTTGTCATTTGGGCTTGATTTCATGCAGAAGTTGAATTTTATACCCATGTAATTTAAGTCCCTTTCGCATTACTTTGTACATGATAGACTTAGGTATTCCTAACTCCAAGCTTGCCAATGACTTTTTAGGGCTACGAATACAAGATGTATGGATCCGTTCCACATTCTGTTCAGAGACTGAAGGTCTACCGGTGGCTTAATTTTTAAGACACTACCTGTTTCGCGAAAGTGATTATATCACTGCAAAATACTTTTGTTAGTAGGTGCATCACAGCAATATTCACGTCGATGTAGCAGTAAATGACACAGATTTAAACCCAGTATATGTTTGTTGTTTTCTGAACTGATGTGTTTCGTGTTTTTGTAGCTAGCTTTCTATCAATTAGAGGTTGTGCTTATTTGTACTATATAGAAGGAATGGTCGTTTTTCTTTCGCTGTTAAGTGTACTATTTGTCGTATTTAGAAGATAGATAACAATGCTATTCACTTTTCAATCGGTATCTTCAACCTGGAATGTGTGGTTAATATTCGGCTACAAAGTTCCTTTGGCATTTGTAGCTACTTGTTGGTGAAAGCTGGTATTGTTTGGAAAAGGTTGCTTTGCTAATCTCTGAAGAAAATAAGTGCTTTAGATAGTGCAGATCAATCTAGAGCCAGGCTCTCTAACTTAAATTCATTCCTACCTGGAGATCTGACGTATTGATCGGTACATGAATGTAATTGTATTTGTCAAAATAGAATATTTATAAGGTTTTGTTAATGTCTAAACTTTAACTATAAGCTTAACGAAGAAGATTATCTTTGTGCAAAATGGTATTTGTTATTAACATTGTATTATAATTAATTTTGTGATTTAATTTATTAAGTGAGAGAATAAGTGATGTGTGAATACCATATTTATGTTTATGATTATCGGTATATCTAATATTTAGGTTTTTGTGTAGTAATCTTAAATTATTCTGAGAATTAATATATGATTGATATATTTTATTGTTTTTGTAAATTACTTATAGAAATTTGTTATATGTAAAACTGCACTATTGCCTTTTCCAATGAGATATAAAGAGTAGGTGTACTACAGAGTATGAAGTAAATATACTCTGTCGGAGGCTAGCATCGGCTTTTGGTGGCTGCGAAGTTTGCAAAATATTAATCTCGGTGGGGGGAAATTCACAGATAAAACTCTTAAGGCTCCTGATTGTATTACTTCTATTTCCTTTTTCATCTTGTAATACAAAAATTAGAAATCAAACGCAAAGTTGTAGCAAAAAAATTACAAAACTTGGTATATTGATATTCTGGTTCGAACATATTCATAATTATTTCTATAAAGTGTCATAATGATCAATATTCACTATGTGGAAATAACAAAGTCTTAATATGATGTTTTTATAAAAGTTTTCTAAACTACTAACTTGTTAACCTTTAATCCATAGAAAATTTCATGAAATTTCATATGTTCACACAGGTTATAAGCAGAAAGAAATATTTAATAACACCTTTTCGTTAAGTGAAATTAAGCAAAAGGCAAAATGACCGTTATGAACACTCACATAAATAATTTTGATACGTGTAAAAAGTTACGTTATGAAATTTATGCACTACCTTTTACACTACGAGAAATTAAAGTACAACTCATACCTGGTGAAAAAGTAAGTATATAATAGCTTGTTACTTGTATTTTAGTTTCTTTTGAGTGTCGCATCCAGACACATCTGGCAGTGTCAACACCTCGTGCTAATAGAAACAGCTGATGAAGATTCCAACTTTCTAAGTAGGCAAACGCGTTGTCCGCCAAATATTTGCAGTTACAGATAATTAGGTTCTATCAAAGAAAACCCCGGCATCTAGATATTTTGTATGATGTAAGATAAAACGTTGAAAGAAATTTATGAAAAACGCGACGATATTTAACATAAAACATAAAACCAAAGACATAATCGTAGATAGGAATAGATATTGATATATGTTCGGGATTGATTAATTTAATTATTCATATTCAAATATTTTTTCGTGTTTATAAAATTGGTGTGTTGGGACGTTATCACTCCCGCCAACATATTTTGTCAAAAAAACAAGTGCATCTTATCACTTATTATTTCGTGTACAACATGGTGGACATAAAAGGTGCTGCCTTGTAAACTTCAGGGAATGCGGCCAGCAATTTCAATCTATGTGGTGACTAATTGCAGAAAGTCGCTTGTGTTGAAAGTGAAACAGTTCCTCAGGTGAGTGTATTTTCGTTTTAACTACACCAATTTCGTGATATTAGGTTCAACATTTTGTACTCACATTTCGTGCGGGTTTTCAAACAATTTCTATAGTTATTCATTAACAATATAGATATAGGTATCATTGCTACCAAAGTATAATACACATAGTTTGACGAAATAATCAAAGATCATCTGTCGACATCTTACCATCCATAATTTATGAGACGAGTTTGAATATGTAAGACTTCATCTTGCACCTCCGGTAAGACGTCTATAAAATTATTTTTAGCAAATACTTTTAAATAGAAAACACGTACCATAAGTGACCGCATGTTAATTGAAAGGTATATTAACATTGGCGACTTCTGCACAATCCGATATCAAAAAGATGAATGTTACTCAAATTGCTATCGATAACCAAGAAAACAAATTAAGGCGAGCAGTGAAATAAATGACACACCTCAACGACATGGATTCAGGTTCACACTAGTTGTGTTTTGAAAGACATGCTTCAAAAACTCAACCAATGAGAAAATTACTTATAAACGCATTTATTTGAATAACGTAAATAAAGGAGAAAATTGTGAATAAACTTAATAATCTCTCTCTAGTTATATTTTCTAGTACAAGAGTAAACGTGAACATATATTCAAAATCAAGTTTAATTCCAAGCGGTAATAAAATGTATTTTTATTTTAGAGTAAGAAAACAAGTATATTTTATAAAGTGCAAAGCACGTTGTAACATGGCTAGGCCTCAGCCAAAAGACATGTTACAAAACAAATTTGTAGCTTAAAAAATTTGTTTTAAGATTAATTAAATGTCATATACAACATTCTATTGAACCTATTGGGATTAATGTTCAGGCTATTAATAGTGATTAATTAATTATTGAAAGATAGCACAGGTTCGCTGTTGTGACTGATTACACTTACTTGCAATATAAAACTCACTAATCTTGGCTTTCTAATCTTTTATTTTAACCATACTTTGCTGCAGAAGACAGTTTTCTAGCTTTGTATTGCAGGGTAGTTTCTTTTATTTTTTATTTTGCATTTTATTTTTCTTTCAGGTGATACTAAGGTCATCACACTTCACCATGGAATCACGGAGCCGGCTGCCTTACTTCTTCGGAACTAGTTCTCAAATTTCTAAAATTTTCTTCATTTTTTCGTTCCCGATGTTGGGGATGTTACAAATTTTTGGAATATGTAGTAAAAGAATCCCATCTGTAAAATAAAAATTTTGGGAAGTAACGGTCGTCACTTGTTGGTACTTAGATTTAATGTTATATTTCAAATACAGAACTACCTCCTGATATAAAGACTGTGCTATCGCTAGAACCAATTTTAAGTATGGACTACAATACGATTTTATTTTAGTATAAATACACTAAAAAGTGACATATAACTAGATGTGTTAATTCCTGAAATTGAAAGTTCCTTAAAAGCGGCAGAAGAAAATAAACAAGGTTTATACCGAGGTAAAATCACAGCAATAGTAACAAACTATATTCATAACCACGCAAACTAACCTACTGAAATCCACAAATGATAAAAAATGCAAAAAAGTTTTTTAAAGAGCACAATTTATTGATATTACATTCAGATAAGGGAAACATTACAGTGGTTATGGATAAAGCAGTTTATATGGTTAAACCAAACAACATCTTAAGCGATACAAAAAATTTAAAAAAGCTAGATAAAGATCCAACCTAACAGTAGAATGAAAAAGCAATGATTACATAAATAAGTTAGAAAAATCTGGCCATGGAAATCCAAAAATACACAAACAGGGCATACCAATACGACCAATGATATTTGATGTGAAGGAACTAACGAACAGCTTAACCAAAATAATGGCAGAAATATTAAAAAGTGACATTATACTTGCTGTACCAATTGAGGGACGAAGCCAAGAAATTTTACAAATAGTCAATAACTATGATAAACATTTAAAATTTACAATTGAGGAGGAAAAAACAACAGTGTCCCTTTCCTAGACACCAGAGTAATTGGGCACAATAGGATAATACAATTAGATTGGTATCAAAAACCAACACTATCAAATAAATATATTCACTACAATTCAGAACATACAACATGGATGAAAATCAATTTTATAAAACAAATGAGAAACAGAATAACACAAATCTGCCATCCAAACTATCTACATAAGAATATCATGAAAGTGAAATTCACACTCCAAAATAATGGTTATCTGAATAACACCATAGAGGCTACTTACTACACCGAATACATACACACTATAAAACAAAAATAGAAAGAGAAACAAAAAAAGTGAAATAAATTTTACAGTTACCACATCTAACAAAGTTATCTCAAAAAATAGGAAACGTGTTCAAACTAGAAGGTATTAAGGCGGCATGCAAATATAACGAGACAATGAAGTCTGAAACACCTATACTAAAATAATCTGATTTAGTTTACCATTTAACGTGCAATTGCCAAGAAAAATATGCGAGACATTCCAGCAATTTATTAAAACAAAGAATAGCATGATATAACAGCGACATAAGAACTAACAAAAGTTGTCATGCTTTAGCAGAGCATGTTTACAAAAATCAAGACCACAGCATAAATTGGGAAAATCCAATCTTATGTAAACAACAAAATTACAACAAACGAACTGTACTAGAAATGTACCATATCCTCAAACAACGATCAGAAATTAATAAATAAACAGAACGCAACAACTAAATAAAATCTACACATCTACTGCATTTAGAAGATCAGGAATTTTGGAAAATTAACCACACAGAACAGAAAGGTAGCATCGTGTAACATAAACGGACAATCTGGACAATCTTATATTAGTTAATTTTGACGTTTTAAAAATTAATCCTTTTACATCTTGACCACCGACGAAGTTACAAGAAAAACGAACACGGTAATGTAGAAAGCATACATTAATAAAAAGAATAAACCTGTGATATGTTAATAATGATGAACTGATATTAAAAATGTATGTATTGAGATATTCTAGCCATTAGGTTTACTTTGTTAATACATGTTATATTTTAGATCCCCAATGGAGTTGTCCAAAACACAACGAAAGCTTGGAAATAAATTCATTTAAAAATTTTGATATTTTAAGCAACCACAGGAAATGCATAGTGGTATACAATAGTTATAATACAAAAGAGTAATAAAACCATATCTGCACCAATGCACAATAAACTTATTAGATCATGCTTAAAATCGAGTACAACTTAAGATTATATGCACCAAGCAGATAATGGTACATTACTATTTTTATACGTTGGAAAGTTTTCAAATAATCTGATCAGTAAGTGAGACAACATTTTCACTGCAATTTGAGAACTTCCCAAGTGAAGCGCATGCAGACACAGTTTCAATATAAAAACATTTGAGGTTTATCCATTAACTAACAATGAATGTTACATACAAACATTAATAAGCTATTTTTCAGCTAAAAACAAAATTTACTTGAAAATATATAAGTTCAAACAACGTACGAAAGACACTATTTATGTATTGAGAATAGAAAGAATAAACAAATGAATTTGATGAAAAATACTTTTATTGCTTTTCGAGCACTACTCCTGTATTTCTTAACACTCGCTTTATTTCGGTAACTAGTTTTACTGAGGTGGAAGTGTTGGAAGCTATAAGAAAACTAAAAAACAAAAATACTGCTGGTGTCGACGCCGTGCCGTCTTTCTTTGGTAAATACTGCGCAAATGTATTGGCCTAACCTTTATGCTACCTATACAATCTTTTAAACAGCGGTCTTTTCCGAATATATGGAAGACGTCAACGATTACACCAGTACTTAAGAAGGGCTCCTCCTCCGATGTTACTAACTATCGTCCTATTTCCATTATATCGAATATTGCCAAAGTTTTTGGTCGTTATTATACAAGCATATATATGCTCAAGTAAAACTTTATATTACACCTACGCAACACGGTTTTATGGAAAGAAAATCAACAATTACCAACTTAGCTACATTCAGCCAATTTGTTTGTGAATCACTCGAAGCAACAAACAAGTTGATGTTATCTACACTGATTTCTAGAAAGTCTTTGACCAAATCGATCATTACATTCTTTTGAGTAAACTAAATGCTATTGGATTCTCACAAGCACTTTTGGAACTTACCCAATCTTACCTCTTAAATAGACAAATGCACATAGCTTATTCGAACTATCACTCTCAAACATTTACTCCAACATCGGGTGTTCCGCAAGGGTCAAATCTTGGCCCTTTGTTTTTTCTGATATTTATTAATGATATTGTGGATTCTATCAAAGCAGAAAAATTACTGTTCGCAGACGATTTAAAAATTTTCAAAACTATTATTTCCATTGACGACTGCATACTTTTACAAAACGATATTGAAAGTTTGACTACTTGGTGCCTAAGTAATCGGTTGCATCAAAATATACAAAAATGCTGTGTAATTTCGTATGGTCGGAAGCATGACATAATAAACTTCCCGCACTTCATACGAGAAACGCTTGTTCAAAGATTATCTAGCTTCGAAGATTTAGGTATCCTATTTGATGAAAAATTCTACTTCGTTGAACATAGTAATAAATGTATTTCAAGTGCATATAAATCTTATGGTCTAATATACAGAAACTGCAGCAACTTCTCCGTTAATACATTATTACTATTATTTAAAACTCTTGTTAGATCTAAACTTGAGTACAGGTCTCTGATATGGCAACCAATTTATAAAGTTCATAGCGATAGCTTAGAAGCAGTTCGAAGGAAATTTTTAAAATATGTATCTTTCACTTGTGACGGATTCTATCTACGTATTGGGTCTGACCATGAGGCTTTACTTCAAAGATTTAATTGTCGGTCACTCCAATGCAGACGAAAAAGTATAAACATAAGGTTCTTATATAAATTATTAAACAATGAAATAGATTGCCCTTATCTACTAGGAAAGATTTCATTGGTAGTGCCTCGTCAACATGCGCGTTTTAGCAATACTTTTTATCTTCAAACGAGTAGAACAAATTTATTGTTGCACTCTCCAGCCACAGTAGTGCATCTAACTTACAACAAATACTTCAATGATTCGGATATTTTTAACGATAGATTTGAAGACCTTATAAAACGTATTAATTAATTTTTGATATATCAATTTTTTGTTTTTCTATTAAATTTATTTTGTACACAATTATTGTACCTTGTGAATGTGTGTTAAATAACTTGTAAATTATTTCCTGTAATTGGGTGTATTCTTGTTGGAAATAAACGTTTATTATTATTATTATAAAAAATAATGGCCTTTAAGATCTATACACTTTTGCATGCGATTGAACCACCCTTCAAAGCACTTTGTCCAGTCAGAAGATGGTAGCTCTAAAACATGCGTTTTGAAGGCCTCAACCGCTTCTTCGAGCAACGAAAATCGTTGTCCACACAGTTTATCTTTAATTACTGGAAACAAGAAGAAGTGATTGAGTGCCAAGTCGGGGCTGTAAGGTGGATGACCCATCGATTCGATCTTTTGTGTGTCCAAATATGTTTGTTGCATGTGAAGTGTGTGAGCTCGCATTGTCATGATGCAAAATGATTCGTCGTTTGGGTTGGTTTCTCTCAATTTGCCGAAAACTTCAGGCAAACAAATGGTCGTATACCATGCTGAATTAACGGTTTTTGATTTTTGAGAGCCACAGTTGCCACAGAACCGGTTTTCGTTAAGAAAAACGCCACCACTTGCTTCTTAACGCTACCAGAACGAACAACTTGCACATATAGATGTGTATTTTCAAAAATACAATCAACGTGTTTCGGCATATTAAAAAAAAAACAGTAGTTTGAATTTTTTTAAAAATATTCCAACCTTAAACCCACATTATATACTTAAGTATATTTAAAAATACAAAAACATTACAAACATTCGATTGAAATATGAAACTGTGTGATTGTAACGTGTTTTAACAACTTAAACGTTCTTTCATAAAAAAAAAGAAACAAAAGCAAAAAATCATTCAGAGGACCAAATGTCCGTCGCCCACCCATTAATTTTAGAATGGTTAAAACTTTTCCCACACAATTTCGGCTGTTTATATAGGAGTAAATTTACTATTTTTTTACAGGAATATGAAAGTTGAACGCTTCAAATTGTCAGGGGCCTCATTCTGAAACTTTTCCTTATTAAAAAGAGGGGTGAGCAATACCTCAAAGGTATTTTTGTTCTCAATCCAAAGTGTGAGTTTGATAACATAACAAATTTGCCTTTGTTCTTGTGGTTTGGTTGTTTGTATCCATTTCAGTTAAATTAACCAGCCGTTCTTTGATTTTTTAAAAATTTTCCTTAAAAATTCTTATACTCATATTTTACGGACCACCTAGTTTCAAAAAAATAGGGGTATATTTGGTATCAAGTACCTCCGTAAAATGCTGTCGCAAAGGAATGTTATTACTTCTTTCATGGTAGCACACGCAGTGTGAACAGCCGCCACAGAATTTAAATCATTTACAATATCATACATTCCACAAAACAGCAATCTCTAATACGGCTTTCAGAAATTCTCGGTTCTTCATAATTCGTAAATTAAAAGATTTATTTATTTGCTCTTCAGTATCTGATCGAGCATTACTCATTATATACTAAAGGTTTTTAGCTACTAATGACAACTAGGCGGCTCCGTGGCGTAGTTGGTATGCGTGTGACTACTATGCCCAATGCCCGGGTTCGAATCCCGACACAGTCGCTTGAAAAATGTTAGGCAAGTATTGTGTGTGTGTGTGTTTGCATGTGCATGTGTGTGGGTGCGTGCATGCGTGCGCATATGCATGTGTGTGCGTGAGTGCATGCGCATGAGTGTCATGCACATATAAGATTCCTACCTTGCTTGGAACAGCAAGAATTCGGCAAAATTCAAAATTTTCAAGTAAAAAAACTTGCTTCCTGGCCAACGTAATTTCTTCAGGTGAAGCATTGGAAAAAATAAATGTAGTGCTAATGACAACTATTTATGCTATTACGAGCTATTATGAGCAGCATCATGAAAGTCTTTGTATTTAGTAAAAGCATGACTAATAAATGCCATGGTAGTTCTTCGATGCACCATTGGTGGGAATAAAACGCAAAATCAATGAAGTGCGCCCTTATGAAATTTTGAATAGCATAGCCAGTTTTTATACTCAATTTTCTCTAACCATTCCCTCCTGAACGCTGTATTTGTTGAAGGATATTGTTTATAATTGTAATTTATTTAATTTGAATTTTCACTAACCAGTAAATAGTATTTATTTGCATTATTTACATTCACAAGGACCAATTTATTTAAATAGAAACCAATATATTTCGCATTGTATTCTCCAGCCAATTTTAATATTGACGGACACGAAATGTTTGCAAGATCGGAATCTTGCTCTAGTAGGCATATTGTAATGGTATTTTTTTCCAGCCCCATGTTGTTACCCTTTCCAATGATATAAAAATAATGATGTTTGACTAAAAAATGGTGGAGATATTTGCATTTATTTGATTTTTATGCAAAAATCAAGTAACCATGAAATAAAAAGAATAAACGGCACCACAGAAACAAAAAACAACAGAAACAACTGTCACCCTAATTTGTTTCTCTACTCTTAAAAATGAATAGAAAATAGATATCAATTAAACAACATTTTTATTTAGATGAATTAATAATAATACGGACAAGGAAAGTAGTAAATTTTACAACAAAGCTTCAAAATGCCCACCATTTTGATGTACACATATTTGAGATGGTTTTAATATTTCCCTCTGCACCTTTAATAAAATGTTGTACCGAATTCCCCTAATAGCTGCAGTAATTTTGTTTTTAAATCTTGCAAATTGGTAGACTTTTCCTTATACACTAATCTTTTATTGGTCCTATAATATATAGATCAGGAGATCTAGGAGGCCAAGAAATGGGACCTCTAGTACCAATCTAGTTATCAAATCTTTCTAATAAATAATTCTGAACTATTTGTGCAATATGGACAGGTGCCCCATCACGTTGAAAATAATTTAAATTTCGTATCAGATTTAATGGCAGATCATCCAGCATTTCTTCTAATTTGTTTCCCAGAAAATATAAATATTGTTCTGAATTTAAATTGAGTTTGTAAAAATAAGGACCAAGGATTTTTATACCAAATATTCTACACAATACATTTATAGAAAACACACTGATCTCGTCTTTCAATCATAATATGAAGATTGTGTTGTGTCCAATGAATGTAATTTTTCTATTGGACAATCCATTATTTGTAAATTTCGTCTCATCGGTAAACAAAATTGTTTTATATAATTTGTTCAATAAACCATGTAGCAAAATTCAATTTTCTCTGCAAATATGTTGCGTACAATGTATTTCAAATATGATAATGGTATTTTATTTTAAAATTATTCTTGTTTCTTCCCTAGAGATGTTACATTCCAATCCAATTTCACGTACAGATGCATTATTGTATGCCAAAACACGAATATCTGTCTCTTCATTTATGTTTTTCTTTGCTGCTTTGGTTTAGAAAAACAACCATGTTGTTTTAAGCTTGCTTGTAACTTGGCAAATAGCCCTTTATCAGGCTGATTCCTTTCCATGTAACATAGAAGATATAATTCAGAAACCGCATTTGCATTCCTATTGGAAACATAGTAACAAAACAACATATCGTTCCTATCCTTCATCGAATAAGGCATATTTATTGAAATATTAAACACTACACACCAGTTATTATTAACAGTAACCACGATTATTACAAGCATTAGGTTACTTACTTAATTGAAAACTAAAATAATTGAAATGAGAGTTGTTTCTCTTGTTCTATGATTCCATGGCACCATCTGTTCTTATGATTTCATGGTTACTTGATTTTTGCATAAAAATCAAATAAATGCAAATATCTCCTATAGACATCTTGATTTCGTTTATAATCTTTATCTTATTGCTATCAATTTATAAAACTGTATAGCACAAAGCACAAAGCAAGCGATGGTAACTAAGACTAATGAACATCTTGACACATGCGTAACTGGTAGTAAAAACGGATAGCAAAGCGGAGTAGGGGTTGGTACCATAACCTTCAGATAAACATACGAAATAATATCGCAAGTGTTTCCAATAGCTGCCAGTTAATCGTGTTCTGCTGAGAAGAGGAGCAATGCAACGTGGAAACTAGACAGAACGGGCAAAAGCTTTTTATTTTTATATGTTAATTGAATTTGTTTAAATATTTTAATATTTAACAAATAATAATCACTATAATCCTAAGTTTACTAATTCGGTTCTAAATATCGGAATAAAAATTCTACATTCCCCAATTCTATAAAGAGTTACTTTTAGCTTAAAAAGGCGTTGACTACTTCCATATCAATTAGCATGGTATGTATTCGTAAATAAGAGAAGGAAAAACTTCAGTAAGATAAGTATGCATTTGGAGCATGCATATTTTACTTTTACTTTATATTATTGTTATTTTATTCTTGTAATAAAACAAGAAATTCAAATTTGAGGGGAGGTTTGACAACCGCCCTTGTCCCTGCCTGTGGGTGCCCTTGGTTATAGGTAACCATTAAACCACGATAGCATTTTCATCAAAACTGATGGTTTATTGGGATGGTTGATACTGTAGTGCTATTTAAAGTTCAAGAGAGAACAGGCACTTTAAAAGGAATACTCATATCAGATTCAAAAATATGAACCCAATTAATATGCTAATATTGAATTGTCACCCAACCAAGCTTCGATTATGTTATCATGGTTTTATATAATATCAACAGCTTCCTAGTAATAATGTAAATGCACTACCCAAAATGCTGTATAACTTGCAATTCCAATTGTTTTGCGGATACAATTTTATGTCATACACATAAAATGTTTTATATTGTACAAATTAATTTTTTGTTTCTGTTTTTATGTAAAAACATGCTTAAAATCATAACGCACTTGTACGAATAATTTTTTTTAATTAGAAATTTGATCATCCTTTTTTGTTTGTTCTAAATTTTCTAATGTGCTTTCTTAAACTGGATCGAATATGTGCTTCCTGAAGTGGACTTTGTTTCTACTTATCAAGTAAGTTGCTCATATCGTTTCATTAAAACTTGCTTACCATGTTGTTGAATAAACTTCTAATGAATAATAACTAGTTATAAAATCGCTTCAAGGATTGTTGTAATTCGTTAATTGAAAACAATCAAGCATTTTTCTGCATTTTTCCTGTTCGAAAAATCAATGAAATTTTGTTTACCTTATACAGTATTTTCGACTTTGTTTACTTATAATTGTATTATTTAAAATTGCACGTAGCGTTTAGGTAAAAATTAAATTAAATGTTTCAAAAATTTTAGTGAGGTCATACATATACACAAAGGAAAGGATTGAAACTTAAAAGAAATGTCGATAAGAACAATAAAATAAAAACTTTACCATGTGAAAAACAAAACAATACTTACTTCATAACACTCACAATAATTTTTCAAACATCCTGATCTCTTGCAATTACAACCCTTAGTGTGTTTACGTATTGCAGCCTCTCCCGTATCTCTAGCTTTTCCAATTTTTGGTCGAAACGCACTTGGATTACGATCTAAGCAACTTTTAATTGCCCTTTGTCGTAGTTCTTCGTTCTCCAAATTATTTGAGCAGTTCGTACAATTACATAGATAACAAAATTCTCCATTGGCAAAGCAGTCACAATACAATTTTAAACATTGTGATTTTGTACAATTACATGGTTTTCTCGGTCGCATTCCATTAGAATCTAAACTCATATCAGCAAGTGTTGATTCACTCACTATTTTAGGAGTGGATACAGTTTTTATTTGAGGAATTGCCACTTTCGGAGCTGGAAGTAAAAGCACTTGCCCCGTTGTAGGAACAATAGCCGTACGTATTGGTGCATTTGTTTTTATTGGTTTTACATTGGAATTAGATGAGTTCTAGAATGGATATGCTAGCGCGCAAAATTAATAATGAATGATACCTACCTCTGTTAATTCAATATTGTTCAGTTTACTTGTTGTAACATTGTTTACAGGAGTTAATAAAGGTACTTTCGATTCTGTAGTGGACGTCAAAACAACCTTTTTACTGTTAATAGTACTTGTTGAAGTAACACCAGCAGTAGTAGTGCCCGAAGTAGCTGCCGATGTAACTATTTTTATATATTGCACCTAAAATTAATTTTATATTCACAGAACGGTTATGTTAAAAACATAAATACATTACCCCTTTTCCCGGAATATTAATTTGATGTAATTGTCCGGCAATAAATTGTTGACTTCCAGATACCTGAATGAATTGTCCAGGAGCCATAAGACTTGAGTTAGGATTATTTGTTTGTTTTAGTATAAATCGTCCCGCTTTAGAAGATGGTGGTTCAGGTGCTGGTAAAATTTTTGGAGGTTGTTTGGCCTAAAAAATCTTTTTACAAATACTTGGAAATATTAACTACGGTATTATAAAAAATACCCTGACATAATTTGATTAAACTTTTGTGATTGAAGCAATTTTAAATTTGAAATTGAATTTTCACAAAATATATACATTATTTGCACATATTACGGAAAAATACTACACGTAATATAGCTTATTATACATGTGGTACGTTTTAGTTCAGCGAACTAAAGTGTTATGATTGATAGAAAATTTGGAAACTGTAAAAGTTACAAAGATGGTGAAATTATAAAAAAGTTGTGCAATTTGGGGGTCAATAATATGCTGTTGAGTAAATCCCAAAATTCGGCTTACTTCCGGAGATAGTCGAAAATATTCAAAATATCGCAATTTTGTTTTTTTTTTTAAGTTATTTGAAAAGGTATAAAAAAACTAAAAGCACTTTGTCAATGCCACTGTTTTAGATGTATAATACAGTGTTTACAAATTTTCTATAAAACATTTCGCTTTGAAGAAATCATCATCAACTTTACTTTTTTATATGGCCTGTAAAAAAATACGCTCTCTATTAAATAGTATTTATTTTTTATTTATTTATAATGAAACATGTGTGAATCACTAATGTGAATAACAATTTGTCAATAAAACACAATAAAAGCATGTTACAATATTCAATTAAAAAAAATAAATAAATAAAATCACCAAAAAGATGGAAATTATATTATAAATCTTCAGAGGACAACCTTAAAGAACCAATAGAAGTTAAAAAATCAGGTACTGTATAGAAAGCATTTTCTAATAAGAATCTTTTTATATTCAATTTAAATTGATGAAGAGGCAGATCTTTTATGCTAGAATGAAGTGCGTTATAAAAAATACAGCCAAAGTAGTTAGAACCATTTCTGCTCCTACTTAGTCTACGGTAAGGTACTCTTACGGTTTAAACCACATCATTTTCTTACGTTTAAAAACGGATTCTTACAGTTAAAAAGTTCATAAATACATCGCGCAAGCGCGATGAAAAAGCGATGCCACGGCAGGTGGTAGCTCCAAGCTTACACAGGCTTTAGCGCGGCCATCTTCCAATGACGTCACCAATGCAAAAATTAAATTACGCAATAATCGGAAAACATATAACTTTAAAGACGATTGATTATATCCGCGAACAAATTAAACTATGAAGTACTCACATAATAGGTCCAGATTCCCACGAGTACGCCAATCGTCCTTCAGGATAGGTTAAGACGGCGTCAGCACGTCCATAAGGGCGGCATGCTGGCCCTTTTTAGGCCGTTAAAGATGGTACTGCTCCGGTGCTGTCGGCGGAACATGGACATCCGGCTCGTTTAGGGTCGTGCAGTACGGTTAGCCAACGACTGCAGATTACCTACCTATGCAGGGAAAGACGGGAACATGGTAAAGGTCGACAAACAAAGACAATCAGGCAAGGAAATCTACATAGGTAAAGATAAGGCACGATACGATACCTGACACGACCACACTCCTTGAAGATCCAAGGCAAACAGCCACGTTCAAGCGTCTAACGAAACCTCTCACCACTTTGTCCCCACTCCACTCGCGTCGCGCGATCTGGCGCAACGCACTGTGACGTAACGGAAATACGCGCCCCGAGTCTTTTGAAATTGTGGCGCGAAACTTCCGCACATCAAAATTAACCTAAAAACAATGTTTAAGGGCCAATTTGATTGGCACGTAACAGTACAACCAATTTGCCCTTGTTACGAGTGTCAAAGTGATGAACATCGGTGTTGTGTTGATATTGTAAGCTTTGTTTTTTTGACATAAAGCAGACATTTTAAAATAAACAGACAAGGCAAAGTTAAAATTTTAAATTTAATAAAGATTCACAGCAGTCATCACGGAACCGAGGTTAGACATAATGCGAACAACTCTACATTGAAGCTTGAAAACCCGAAGGGAGCTGCTACAATGACCCCACACAATTACAGCATACGAAATATGACAATGGACATGCCATGATAAAATGACAGTAGCACATTAGGTGAAAGTCCCAACTTAAATTTGCTATCTAGGGTGATCCCGAGAAAACTAGCTGATTGCTCCATTGAAAAAGAATCCCTTTTTAATGAAAAAATCATTTGTTTGGTTTTATCCCTATTCAGGGCAAGCTTGTTATCATTAAACCATGATTCAGTGAGGCATAAAGATGTCACACTGTCAGCTACCAGTTGAGCCATATTATCAGTCTTATTGTATAGAGTGGTATCATCTGCATAAAGGACAACATCACACTTGTCTTTTAGAAAAAGAGGTAAGTCGTTAATGAAGCATAAGAAAAGGAGCGGACCGAGGATGGAACCTTGAGGCACACCAGAAAAAACTTCACACATGCTGGACAATTTGCCTTTGTAAAAAACACATTGAGACCTAGCAGTCAGATATGATGCAATTAGCTTAATACTATCATCATCAAAATTTAAACCTTTTAATTTGTTAACTAAGAGGGCATGATCAACACAATCGAAAGTCTTAGTCAAATCACAGAATTTAACGGCAAGATAACTACCCTCCTCAAAAACAGCTGAAATTTTATTTACTAATTTGACTAATGCATCACTAGTAGATAATTTTTTTCGGAAGCCGAATTGCTCAGCACAAAACAAACTATTATTTTTAAGATAAGAAGTAATTTGAGTTTTTAATATACATTCAAAAACTTTCAAAAAAGTGGATAAAAGAGAAATAGGACAATACTTCTTAATATCATTAAACATACCCTTTTTATTATTACACTATTTTTTTTTTAATCACAATTTATCGTGCTTTTCCACACTGCTTTTATTACGCTATAATATTTAAATATAGACATGAGACTCAGTAACGCAATTTAATTCTTTATACACTTTGTAGAGGGGATAAGACTTAACATGCCACCACAGAGTATGTAACTGAATCCAGCAAACTTACCCGTTGCGTTATAACTGAATGAATGTTACCTCAATTAGCCAATATACTCAACCAGTAAATATAGCAGTGTATCCACAATCCTAAGTGTACGCTAATTAATGGCAAAAGATAATCTACAAATAAGTCAATCTAACTCAATGATCTCTATTGTAAAATATTCCCAATTACTGTTTGTACATTGATAAAAATGAAATAAATGCATGATATAATTAAACGTAATTTGGTTTAAGAGTCTTAACACAAATTTTAAGGAAGCCTTTTCTTGTTCCACTTTAAG
>JARFIW010000774.1:0-15684 GCA_036346225.1 Platerodrilus igneus | reverse complement strand
TTTCTAACCCCAACGAATCTAAAATAGATCTTTGTTTGCGCGAATTTGGTTATGCAAAAGCATTAGCTTTTCCTTTGTTACCATAGGTAGCAAATAAAACGCTTCACGTTACTGTTAGTTTAATGCATTACGTCGTGCCTTGAAAGCCCGTGACTCTAAATTTTTATTACTATTTTTCTTTACAATTTGTATTACAAAATCTTTCAAAATTATTGTTTCAGGAAATAGAATTAACAAGAGATTTATCGATGTTACGTAGTTCCACCAGCATGATAATGTCTGCTGCTAACACCAGTGAAATACGTAGGCGTGATTAGTGTAAAGTGTGAGAAATTCCATCCACACCCTCACAGTCAAGGGTGAAGTGCTTCGTTAGTGTAGGACATCGTGAATCTCACACTTCCGTTGCAAGTAAGCGTTGCTGAAGGACTTTTGTAAGTTGAACTATTTCCTACTTGTTATTACTTTAAATATCTATCCGTTGCTTTACCATATCTTTGTAGTTCTGATACCTTTTACAATAGACTTGCATGCTATTTTAAAACATAGAAAAAAAAAGAAAGAAAGAAAAATCAATACTACTAAATTACTCATATCAATTGTGTCTTACCTATTTATTTTTTTTAACATTTTGTCTGATTTATGTTTAATTGGTGTGTGAGGAAACGTTTCTGCTACTCCCCAATATTACCTCACTTTGTACTAAACATTTTTCTGTATTGCTTTTACCGTTGTTATATTATATAGTTTATCTAAACAGTTTCTTTTTTTTTTACATTCTACAAAGTACTGAATAATTTAGACTAATCATTGCTGCTATGCTTTTTCTTTTTTTTCAGGTTTGCTTGACTATTTTTCTTGCAGGTATTATCACTAACTCCTTACAGCCGCCCACGTTATATGTTGGTCTGCTTTCTACGACCCCCCTAATCTCCGACTGAGCCCGGTCATTTTTTTCTTTGATTTTCTTGGTGTTACGCACGGCTACGAGCCAACGTAGCATAACTTTGGCGCCCAACGTGGCTGCCTCGAAAAAAAAACGTAACACATGGCAGCGCGCGGCTGTCTGTGCGGAGTGTAAAAGGCTTATCTGCCAAGTATGGACGGTACTTCTTTACGGCCCAGATTACTGCCAAACATTTCTGCTCGTTTATATGGCAGTTTTTCTCGGCTTGGTTGAGTTAGGCACTGGCGTAGCTGACGATGTTTTGTGACCCTTCGACTTCTTCGACTGCTGCGATGCCTGTTCCACTGGCGTCGGTTTGTAAAATAAAAGGTCGTTCTAAATCTGGCCGGTAAAGCTGCAGGGGCTGGCTAATGGCCTGCTGGATGGCTTCAAAGGCTTCTTCACTCTCCGAAGTCCATTAGAAGCGATGGTTAGTTTGGAGTAGATTAGTAAGTGGTGTTTGGAGGTCTGCACACCGCGGGATATAGCCCCGGAGTCAAATGGTGAGACCGAGGAAGGACCTTAGCTGTCTTCGGTTCGTGCGTCGGTCTTGTTTTGGATTTGTTCCACGTGCTTTGGTACGGGTTGGTTTCCTTCGTCGGTTATTATATGGCCCAGGTATTCGACATTTTGTACCCCAATGCTGCATTTTTCTATTGTTAGGTGGGGCCTGTGTTGCTTGGGCCTCTCAAAAGCGAGTCCAATGTGTTGTAGATGCTCCCCCCAGGTGTTGGAATAAATTATCAAGTCGTCCAGGAATACGAACATAAATTTGTCAAGGTAGTCTGTCAGTACCTCGTGTGTGATTAATTTCTAAAACTGAGTGGTGCAATTCTCAGTCCAAAATGCATGTCGCAGAACTGATAGCTGGCTCCATCGGGCATGGTAAATGTTGTAAGAGGCCTGGACTCGAGGTTGCCATTAGCCTGATTTGAGGTTAAGGGTGCAGAATACTGATGCCGTGCCGAGCTCCCGTAGTGTTTCATGGGTTTTCAGTAGGTTTGAGCTCTCATTCTTGGTGATGAAGTTGAGTCGCCGGTAGTGAACCCAGAATCGTGGCTTCCCATCCTTCTTCTCCACGATTACTATAGGAGAGTTGTAGCTTGAGGAGCTAGGCTCAATGGTTTGGTTGGCCAACATTTCTTCTACTTCGGCGGCGATAATTTTTTTGTGGAGAGTATCGATATGGCGGCAATCGGAAGGGTGTGTGTGGATTGGTCCGTATCGTATGACTGGTGCTGGCGGTGGTTAGATGTGTTGGCCCGTTGATGACTAGTTGAAACTTCTCCAGGAGGCTGTTGAATCTGGTTAGGAGTTCTGCTGCGAACTGGTGACTTGCGGTTTGTGTGGGTGGTCTACTTGTGGAGACGGTTGTCGTCCTTCGGTTCCATTGGAGCGCCTGGAGGTTGTGTACTCCAAGATATATGGATCCCCGCTCGTGAACCATGATTGCTTCCTAGGGCTGAAGCCAGTATTGCCCAAGATGATGTCCTCTGCCAGATTTGCCACTACCAAGATGGTTTCATGGTCCGTCACGTTTCCAAGAGTTAATGGCATGCGGAACTTGTACTTGTCTCTATTTCAGCTAGATGGACGGAGGTATGATAGGGTTCTACCCGTGAGCCAGTGGGTAATCGATCTTCCCTGATCATACATGAAGTTGCCCAGGTAGCTAGTAGTGCGTTGCAGGTCGTTCTGTTTATGGTGATGAAGATCCTTGGTAGGGGATTATCGTGGGTAATGTTTAGACGCGCCAGTTTGTCACGTCCGACCGAGCGGTGTGCTGGTGCAATAATGCCAGTGTGTCGTTTCCCGAATTTCTCGTTGGACAATCTCGGTGCCAATATCTCTGAGGGTAGAAGCGGCACCTTGGCAGTTGTTCTATTGTGGGTAAATGTCTGGCGGCTGGTGTGGGACGGCTGTCCGTTTTGCTTCCTCTTTTTCATTTGCTTCTATCCTGGAGAAGCAGGAGAGTAATTTCTATAGAGTTGTCGGCATGTGGCGTTGAATTGAATTTCTTAACGCTGGAAAGAAGAGGTTGGTAAACAGCTCTATGTTGTGGTCAATTTTTATGTTTAGGCGGTGCACTTGTCGTTTTTTGGTAATTAGGGAAACGGCTACTTACTGAGATGCCGTCTGCTTCTGTCCGTAATAATCTGCTGCTATTTTTGCCCTGATAGCTGGACTATTGTATTTTTCCAGGAAAAACTCCTTGTTGTCAATACGTCAGCTCCCATTGCTTCCCTCTGTCAAAGAAACTTTGCTGGATCTTCCAGGAGGTTCTGGAAAATACAGGTTTCTTCGTTTCTGTGGTCCCTGTGGTGACATTGTAGAGGCCGTCTACTGGGGTCTTGATTGTGGCCAGTTTTCTGACTTGTTCTGTTTGTTGAGCGCCATTGGGATGTTGTAGTCCCAGAACTGCTGGTTGTGAAGCTTCAGAGGTTGGCTAATGGCCTACTGGGTGGCTGGGAAGGCTTGTTTAGTCTCCGGAGTGCATTGGAAACGGCGGTTGGATTAAAGTAAGTCAGTTAGTGCTGTTTTTAGGTCTGGACACCACGGAATATGGTCCAGGATCCAATTGGTGAAGCCTAGGAAGGACTTTAGCTGTCGTCGTTTCGTGTGCCGGTCTGCTTTCTGGATTTATTCCACGTGCTTTGGTACGGATTTGTTTCCTTCGTCGGTTATTACGTGGCCCAGGTATTCGCTATTTTGTACCCCAAAGCTGCATTTTTCTAGTGCTAGCTGAAACTCGTGTTGTTGAAGCCTCTTCATAACGAGTCGACTGTGTTACAGATGCTCTTTCCAGCTGTTGGAATAAATTATCAAGTCGTCCAGGTATACGAGCATAAATTTGTCAAGGTAGCCTGCCAGTACCTCTTTATTGGTTTCTGAAAACTGGTTGGTGCATTTTTCAGTGCAAAAGGCATGACGCGGAACTGATAGCTGGCTCCATCGGGCGTGGTGAAAGCTGTGAGAAACTTGGACTCGGGGTCAAGCGATACTTGCCAGTAGTGTTATTTGAAATAGATTATTGGTAGATTTAAACTCTCACCCTTGGTTATGGAGTTGAGCCGCCGGTAGTCGACCCAGAATCGTTGCTTCCCATCCTTCTTCTCCACGATTACTATATAGGAGAGTTGTAGGCTGAGGTGCTAAGGTTAATGATTCTGTGAGTCAACGTTTCTTCTACTTCAGCGGCGATGATGAGTTTTTTTTTGTGGAGAATATCGATAAGGCGGCAATCGGCAGGGTAGGTGTGGATTGGTCCGTTTCCTATGATTGTTGCTGCTGGTGGTGGTGTTAGCCCATTGACGACTGGTTGGAACTTCTCTAGGAAGCTGTTGAACCTGAGTAGGAGTTTAGTTGGGAACTGGTGAGTTGCGGTTTGTGTCGGTGGTATACTTGTGGAGACGGTTGTCGTTCTTCGGTTTCAGTGGAGCATCTGGCAATTGTGTGCTTCAAAGTGTATAGATCCTCGCTCGTGATTCATGACTGCTTTCTGGCTTTGAAGCCAGGATTGCCCTAAGAGGATGTCTTCGGCCAGATTGGCCACTACCAGGAAGGTTTCATGGTCCGTCACGTTTCCAAGGGTGAATGACGTGCGAAACTTGACCTTTGATAGCCGTTTTTGTCCCTGTTTCAGCTAGATGGGCGGAGATATAATAGGGTTCTACCCGCGAGACAGTGGGTAATTGATTTTCCCTGATCATACATGAAAATGCCCCTGTATCTAGTAGTGCGTTGCTGGTCGTTTTGTTTATGGTGACGAGGATCCTTGGTAGAGGATCATCGTGGGTAATATTTAGACGTGACAGTTCATCTCGTCCGACCGAGCGGTGTGCTGGCTCAGCTCGGCCGATGTGTTGTTTCTCGAATTTCTTATTGGACAATATCAGTGCCAAAATCTTTGAGGGCAGAAACGGCACCTTGGCAGTTGTTCTGTTGTGGATGGACGTCTGGCAACTGCTTTGTGGAGGGATGCCCCTTTCGCTGCCTCTTTCTTGTTTGCTTCTATCCTGGAGAGGCGGGAGAGCAATTCCCATAGAGTTGTAGGCATGTGACATTGAATTGAATTTCTCAATGATGGTAGGAGGAGGTTGGTGAACAGCTCTATGTTGTGGTCAATCTTCAAGTTTAGACGGCTTGTCGTGATTTGGTATTGAAGAAGGCGGTTTCTGAGTGAGATGCCGTTTGCTTCTGTCCGGAATAATATGTTCGCCGTGAAAGCTGGACCATTGTATTTCTCCAGAAAGAACTCTTTAAACTCGCTGTAGCTAGGTTGGAGCACCTCGAATGGTGCCCACCATGTGGCATCTTGACCTTGTACTTAGGCGGTTGTCGGTACGTCAGCTTCCATTGCTTCCATCAGTCGAAGAAGCTTTGCTTGATCTTCCAGGAGGGAGCCGGAAAATACTTGTTCCTTCGTTTGGTTGGTTTGTGCGGTGACATTGTAGAGGCCTTTCACTAGAGACTTGATTGTGGCCAGTTTGCTGGCTTGTTCTGCTTGTTGAGCACCACTTGGTTGTTGTGTGTCCTCTTGGGTTGGAGTAAGTGATTGGTGTCCGGCTGGCTGTTTGCTGCTGATTGACTCCTTGTCTCGGGCATGTTGATGGTTCTTGCATGCGCGCTGTTTGCAAAATCTTCTGTGAAGACGGCTCCACGTTGGGCGGCACTTGATGCCCTTTGAGTAATCGGCGTCTGACTTCTTAGACAATGTAGGTATACTTGGCTGTATTATTTTTAATATGTATAAGCAAAAACAATTAAAAAGTTTATAGATACATAGATATGAAAGTTAAATAGTTAAAAATGAACAATTTGTATAGTTTGAAGCAGTTCGAAAGTCTTCGGTAATCTTCAGAACTCTTCGGAAGGCTTCGTGGTTGCTTGTGGAACCAAGTAAGAACATAGATACTTATTAAATGAATATATGCATACAGTTTAAAGGAGTTCAGAAGTCTTCAAAACTCTTCGTAAGGCTTTGTGATTTACTTGTTAGGTTAAGTAAGAACTTAAATAACTATAGGTTGAACATATATACAGTTTGAAGAGGTACAGGAGTCTTCGGTGGTCTTAGGAACTCTTCGGAAGTCTTCGTGATTTACTTGTGATGTAAAGAAATATATGTATATAAGAACTATGAAATGAACAGTTTTAAGGGGTTCATAAGTCTTCAGTAGTCTTCGTAACTCTTCGGAAGGCTTCGGGATTTTCTTGTCACGCCAATTAATAACTTAAATATCTATAGATTGAACATATATATAGTGTTAAGAGGTTCAGAAGTCTTCGGCGGTCTTCGGAACTCTTCGGAAGGCTTCGTGATTTACTTGTGGGACAAAGTAAGAATGTAAAAAGTAATGGTATGGACAATGTACAGCTTGGAGTAGTTCGGAAGTCTTCGGTGATTTCGGAACTTTTTGGAAGGCGTCATGGTAGTGGTGTCCTAGACCTCGTCGAGTGCGTAGCCGTTGAAATCTACAGGGGTGATGTTCCGGAGGTAGAGTTTGCAGACACACTCGGCGTCATAGCAGAAAACGGCGTCTCGGGACGTCTTCGCTTGAATAAATTCTCTCGCCGCAGCTTTTGTGGATGCCGAAAATGGTCCTGTGGTAAGGTAGCTCGAAAGGCGCGTCGGAGGATGTTCTGTACCTGCTTCCTGCTGGCCTGGTGAACAGAACGGAACTTTTTGCCCATACGTGGTTTAAAACCATTTATGGTAGCGAATTATAGTGGCGTGCCCTAAGTACAGCGGCGGACAGCGTTACTGGCGGAGAATAAGCAGGCTATGGGGAGCCCTGCTTGCTGAAGTATTAGCAGGCTATGGTGAGCACTGCCAGTGGTTTCCTTAGGTTCTGGTGAGCACTAACGAAACTCGTTTATTGAATTTGCAATTGTATTTGTATACTTTCTTTCCCTATGCAAGGTATTTTGAAAAAACGTTAATGGGGTGGCCATCCAAAGGGATCTTTTGGATTAGTTTTCGTATGTAAAATATGTACACGTGCTGTTGACCAGGTATTGCTAGTTTTAGTGTAGCGCAAAAAATGAGTTTGAGATTCTCGGTTTTCTATGAGTTTTTTCTGTGTTCAGCACGTGTACTTTGGGTAACACTGCAGCGTAATGAGTTTCAGGCTGTGGGTTTATATCACTGTCAGCGAAAACGAAATAATATCAAAAGCAATTATATTGTCGTATAAGGAGGAACAGTATCATATCTATACGTTTCAAATGAGTAAACTGCTTTCTTTGCCAAAAATAGGGCATGTGTCACCTAGATGTGCAAGTAGAAGTAACATCACCAAGAGTATAAGCTAAGCTTCATTCGATTTACAAATTTTCTATGGAAAACAAAAGGAATAATCAACCCCTTAAACAGAAAGGATGTATGCGAATAATATATTATTTACTAAAGCTTATTGAGAACGCATCTTGGGACTGCAAAACGACAGCATTTGAAGTAAAGTTATATTGGTTTTAATGTTACTAATACACAATATTTATTTTGTACCGAAGAGGCTTCTAACTAATAACAAGCAGAACAAATACTAATATATTTTGACAAAGGTTTTCAGTTAATTACCGGATCTGTCAAATCGAGAACTTACAAAATCGTAACTATGATGCATTTTTGCAAATACCAGAAGCGTGTGAATAATTTTCCTAATCACCTGAACAGAACAAAGTTTAATGACCATCAATTTTACTTTTTAGTGTCCTAACTGTTGTACTAAGGCTCATGCAAAACTCGTCACTATTTGAAATGGAGAGAACTTGTGTTCTTTTGTTCGATGAAATTAATATACAAAAATCGCATGACTGCGACAAAAAGACAGATACAACTCTAAGACCATCAATCTACGTTCAAGTGATAATGGCTTGAGGCATATACGAAAATTGGAAGTAGTCCATATTTTACAATTACGATTGTAAGATGACTAAGGAATTGCTATTTAGAATTATTGAAAAAGTTGAAAAGGTGGGTAATCGAGTGACGGCATAAATAGCAACTTCGGAGGCAGCAATAGGGGACTTTGGTTAGAGTTAAATATTTCTGAAAATCAGACGTGGTTTTGCAGTCCAGTAAATAACAAAAATGATCATGTTTTTGGAGATGTTCCATACATGATGAAACTGCTGCGGAATTATTTTAATGATACTGATTTTGAAATGAAAGGTAAAATAATCACTTCCAAGTTGATTGTAGAACTTCTGCAGAACACTAAGAATTTAGATTTGAACATTGCAAAAGTTTTTTGACTGTAAAAAGTGCTCAACATTGGAAAGTAAAAGTTAGCAACAACATTATTCTCTCATACTATATCTAAAGCCGTATCAAAAGTAGGCAGTTTGGAATTATATGAAGGTGACAACAAATAGAATTACTTAAATTAAAAACAACTGGCTTGACATTTATAATTCCAAAGTTACCGTAAGTGACTGGCGAAATTGAAAAAGAGCTTTCGGTTTGGAATTGAAAGAACAAAATGAAATAAGATAACAAAAACAATGCAAACTTTGAGAACAGTAAATTTTAAAAAAATATTACTATTTCAAAAAGAAATTTTGATCAGTATTTCATCATTGAAACTACCGTTGACTGATATAAAGAACGATTTAAAGATAAAATATCTTTTAACATACCATTTGTACAGGGATCCCCTACAGGGATTTCTTGAAATTATCACGTTAATCCGTGAATAATATGATCGTACATTGATTTTGTTTTTCCAATGCTTCACCCGAAGATACTACATTGGCCAATAAGTGGGCTTTTTACTTGGATATTTTGAATATTGCTGAACCCTTGCTATTTCAATTAGCGTGCGTGACTACACCCATACATGGAACCTATATTATACCTCTTATCCAAAAGCTCGCCTAAAGTTTTCAAGTAGTTGGCGTCGGGACTTCAACCCAGGATCTTGAGATCAGCAGTCATATGCGAACCTTTCTTATTCACGCAGCCGCCAGATTTGTATGACCACCCAACTGCCCTATAATTCAAATACAGGCTCAAAAATATATTATCGGAAGAAATGACGAAAATATATCGGAATCTGCAAATGTGAGACCAGATGATGTTCCTTTTCCAAATATTACACTAACTTCAAGCATGAACATTTTGGGTAATGATGCAGAACAAGTTAATGCCGAAGAATCGCCTTTCTGAAAGTGGCTTGATGAAACCCACGAATAATTTTCTCAAAAAATGCAAGGTAATGAACTCCATTGTTGATGAAATGAATAGAGATTCTTTAAAGATATGCACTCGATATATAAATAGTCCTATAAAATGTTCAGAACTTGTCGTTCTAAGCCAGGATGTTAAATTAGTTCTTTGAATGCACAATGTATTTTAGAATAAGTCTTTTAAACAAGGTAGTGAAAGAAGAATGTAATGTAAAGAAATAGAAGTTCTTTAAAATTACAACCTTAAAATTTTAGCCGTTTATTTTGTACTCTTTCCATATTTTATAAATTTTTCAATTTACGTATCATTCATTGATACCTTAAACCTATAGCTCTGTTGATTTGTGATTTATTAATATTTACAGAAAAAACTGTTGAATACAAAATAAAATAACTTTCTGGAAATTAGATCAAATTGTTACAACTTTCATATATTTTTAATTTAGAAACCATATCAAATGTATTAACCAGCACGAGTCTGTTAATTTGTGGTTGTTTAATTTTAAAAGATGACAAATTAAAAGATATCACATCTTAAACACCTAGACTTTTGATATACTTACTAAAGAAAATCATTATTACCTATAGGCTTTTATATGGGCAATATTCCAATTCACACGCATGGCCTCACTATTATTACTAAACTATCCTCTATATCTCCCAATGCTAAAACAATCAGAATTTCTCACCAAACCATTACCAAACAATTGTAAGCAAGCCACTTGTGTTTACCATACTAAAGTCTGGCGTACCTGATTTCTCAGGTTTGAATCCCAGAACGCTCAGATTGAAAAATATTAGGTGAGCATTTATCATAAAAAGTACGGCCTCGTTCGGATGATAAGTAAAATGCAGGCCCTGTGTGTGAGTGTTGTCACGCACGTTGAAGATCCCTACCTTGTTTGGAACAGCAAGGGTTCGGCAATTCTCTGGTAAAAACTCGCTTCCTGGCCAATGTAGTACCTTCGAGTGGAGCGGGGAAAATCAAATGCAGTATACCTGATTACTACGATCTGCATAAGGTATAAGATCGTAATACGTTTTCTGTGTCACAAAAGTGACGCTCTTCGCGGCCATATCTAAAACGCGTTCATTGAGTGAGCATATCTTTCTGATGATATATCATGCCAGTTCTACCTACTTAGAAATACTTTAGTAAAGGGATGCAAAATATCCACAAATTATAATAAGAGTAGAGTGTTTGTGTATCTTGAGGGGCAAGATACCGCTTTCCACTCCCACCCGCCACCTCGTCGACCCGCTCCTTTACATGAACAATAAACCGATGGAGAGCTAGTTGTTCTTTTAGATTTTCGAATTTTCACCGTACGTAGAATACTATTTGTATCAGGTATTGTATCAACACTTTTCAAGTGCAAACTATCAGCGTGTATGCTTCTATTGTTATGATAATGAGTTCAACTGTAGTAAACGATGATGTCTGTATTCGAGGGAGTTGGTTAGTGACAAGATATTTCGTCAAAGTGTACTACAACAGCAGAGACATTAGTGTGAAGTCTGTGATTTTACACCTCTGTTTATAGTAAACAAGTATATCGAGCAGGGAAATCACAACTACTATCATAAGAAATAAATGATATAAATTAAAAATTATTTTTGTACAAGTTAGCTAGATTATGTTATAAAATATAAAAAATACATTGGTATTGTTTAATTGCTTAATTGCTCAAATGTCCAAATTACTGCAATGGGTATCGAAGTTCTTGAGAAAAGAATTGTAACAAAGATGTGTATTTATTAAAAGGGTGCTATAAAGTTTTACAAAATTATTAATCAGAATCGTTGTAGTTAGAACTATACATAATTTTATTTAAAGCTATTAATACCTGTAGTTATGATACAACAATTAAGAAAGGTATAAGAGCATAAACCGTATTATGCAAGATTATATTAACAGAAATTTTCCTAATCCAAGATTATTTGAAAATAGTATATTAATATTTATTTCGTATCCACACACATAGGAAAATCATGAGTAATGGTTTTTACATTCACTTAATTTATTTAGAAACGCCTTGCGCGGTCGAAGCTAGACAGCATTAAAGGAATATACCTTCAAAACCACAATTCTCATTATACGACTCCATAATATTAAGAAAATACGTCTTAAAGTTACTGGTGTTACGAATGACAAGTTTCACTTTAAAATTCTGCTAAAAAATTAAATTTTGACCTCGCCATGTATTTAAACAATAATTATAAACTTATTAACGCTTCGCTTTCCTACATTAGCAATAATTAAACCGTGGTCGCAAAACGAGTTAAAAATGTATAAAACTTCAAAACTTAATAATGTATGCACCTTCCATCCGTACTTAATTCATTTGATTTGAAACGTTTATAGTCAAGTCTTTGATTTTGAATTAATTATTGATTCCAAACCATAAGAGGTTAATTAAAATGCGATTATTTATTAGTAAATATGTATAGACCCCACATCTATGTAACTTATAATAAGCTTCCTTCCTCTAATGAATGTTTTAAAAAATATTTAGGTAGCTCACAGTTCCAAAGGATAACAGGGTCTGCAAGTGCTAACACATTTAAATTATACACAAGATAAAATACGCTCTAAAAAAATCTTTTGATAGGAACGCATCACTTATGGTATTCCAATTTACAATTTACTCTAGACTTCGATGTGGATTTAAATTATTTTGAGTTGGCCCCAAAGTTTCGGTGATATTAAAATGGTAGAGTTGTTGAACTCTGCGTGGTGTTCGTTAGACGGCTAATACTTTGTTAAATTTAGAATATTCAAAATATATTGAAATACGACTTTATATTTTGAGGGTTTAAAGTTTAAGCTTGCGAAGGGCGATCCGATTTGAAAAATTCTAAGATATAGGAGTAGCTGGGAAAAACAATATTAATTGATATCTCACTCGACGGATTTATTTTAAAAACACCGCCTACAATACGTTTTCGTCAAAATATATAAAAAATAATGGTAGCGGCTAAAGGGATGATCCGATTTGAAAAATACTAAGAGGTTTGAATTGCCGAGAAAAAATTATAGCGGATTAATTGGCTATATTACCGGAAAATGTACACAAGGTGGCTAGAGATTGCAAATAAGGGAAATGTAGTGAAAACGGATTAAGTGTTTAGATATTCATAAATAAGAATGCTACAAAATTCGGTGTTTCTCAAGTTTAAGCTCCTACATAATTTAGATAAAATTGTTCGTTACCTGGCAATACTTGTATGAGGGTTCCTAGAATGAATACGTCAAAAACAATTAGTAGAGAAAGACTTAATGTTGTTTGTTTCCTGTCGATTCTTGTACGTGAATTCTTAGAATTAATACGTAAAAGGCAATAAGTAGAGTGAAAGTTAAAATAATACATACTAACGATTGAACTGCTCGTGCTTGACCGCCAGCATGTAAGACGAAAGAATCATGTTCCAGAATATTAGTTGCTAAAGTATCGTCGAGTTGATCAAAATTACAATTAAAGGTGGATTTTTCTGGTGTTGACGTTACAAGTGATGTGAGAGCGCCATTAGATCTCAACAAACTAGTAGGGGATTTTACAACAAATTTTCACCCCCATAATGTGGAAGTTGGTTTTGATCTATACGGTGGTCTTCTTGAGAAAGTTTGTTTTACTTATTTGTAACGTCAGCACCAGCAAAAATTATTAATAAATGTATTAAATTATGTTGTTTTTTATTCTTAGGTTTAAGGTGGTAGTCCTATTGAAAGAAAATGATGTCTGTAGTTACGTGGAAAAAGGTAGGGGTAATTGGAAGAAAGTAAAAGTTCAGGTTGTTCAGTTTAAAAACGTCTGTTGACCTATACAGACGTTTATTATGTGACTTACTGGTGCTTGTTAATAAAAAAATATGATGCAAGTCTTTATAACATTTGGGATTAGGTGCTCTTAAATACATTTCTAAATTAAAATGGCGTCTGCAGGATGTTTCTTAATCATTCTGAATTTTTTTCATATTTAAATGTACTATATACAGGAGGGAGCAAAAGTGAATATACAGGGTGAGTTTTTGTGTGGCAACGGTCGATAACTCCTTTATTATAAAAGGTACGTAAACCAAATTTGGAGACATATTAGGCATTCCTAAAGTGCACATTTTAAAAATATTTGGAAGCATGCAGGGTGTTTCATAATTCCAGGGCATATTAATCTTTTTTTTTAAATGGAACACCCTATATATTATTACATTTTTGAAAAGCCCATAAAAAGAGCTTTACTTTGATATCAAATTTTATCTGTCTATTCCTTTTTGTTTTTGAGATATTGAACTGTTTTTAGAAAAAATGACCCTGATTAGATACATTGTCGCTGCACTAATACACAACTTATGTTAATTTTCAAGATGCAGAAAATTTTACTATAATACCATAGTATATTTGTAAATACCACACTTTTGAAATTTCTTCACAGTATACAGGGTATGTCAGGTTTCGCAAAATGTAATTTTTAAAACTCTTTTTAAATGGTACCCTACAAATTTTATTGCTACAATGGATGGTTCATTAAGTGATCTTTCATTTTTGTTAAGCATTCCTTATACCTAAAGCTATTACTTTTTGAGATACTTTTGATTTTCTTTAAATTTTAAGAATGCTTTTAATTTACATAACTAAAAATAACTTACTATTGGAGAATATTATAATACAATTAATACATTTTAATTAACAATTAACTACAACTACAATGATATATTGTAATTTTAAAACAACTGTTCAAAATGTTCGCCTAGAACGTCTAAGCATGCTTTTAATCGGTTTTCAAGTGACTCGGCTACATTTCTTAACATTTCTGTGTTAATACTTTTGAAAGCTTCTCTAATTCTATTTTTTATATCATCTGGTGTTGTGGGAGTTACCTGGTACACACTGTTTTTTATATAGTCTCACATAAAAAAATCAACTTTAGACCATTCAGGTGATCGAGGTGGCCATGCAAATGGCCCCCCTTTACCTATCCACTTTGCAGAGAAGTGATTATTGAGATGGTTGTGAATTCGTGCAGTGTGATGTACAGGAGCATCATCGTGTAAAAAACATATTCTTTGCCGGATATTAAGTAGAACCTCTTCAAGTAATAATGGCAAATGATTCTCAAGAAAATCCAAATATACCGCACCATTCACACGACCGTCAAAAAAATGTGGACCAATTACATGCTCCCTTACAATACCACCCCAAACGTTTATTGGCCACCTGATTTAACTGTGCGTTTTAAAAAAAGAATTACTTGTTGAATGGTAATGGAAATTATGCCTATTTACTGTTCCATTTTTGTGGAAAGTACCTTCATCTCTAAAAAGTACATAATCGAAAAATAATCTGTCGTCACGGATTTGCTGCTGCACTCAATCACAAAAACCCAATCTGAAAAGATAATCATTGTCATACCATTGTTGAAGCATCCGAATATGGTAAGGATGCATTTTATGTTTGCGAAGGATTGTTGCGGCAGATGTTTGACTAATGTCGTGTTCACGTGTGCTGATGTGAGGATTTTCAGTAACTAGTAGAAGTACATCAAATTTATTTTCGTCGGTTGTAGTAGTTTTGGCCCTTTCGTGCTTTTCATATACGACCGACCCAGTACGAATAAAACGATTTATTAATCTAGCAAACGCTTTGGAATTTGGATGTCTTCGTTCAAGATATCTCTCTTGGTATATTCTTGATGCAAGTAGGCAATTTCTTAAACTTTCTCCCAATACCCAAATCATATCTGTTTGTTTTTTACGGAAAAATTCATTTTGAAAACTCCTTCAAAAATCACATTTAAAACAGAACTGATATGTGTTAAATGACAACACAATACAATTAATAAATCTAAATGGCATTTTAATTGTAATTGTTTTTTTTTTCAAAGCCTGCCTGATTTCCTGCTTGAACATTTTCTATAAAATGCATATTGTTGATCTGGCAAAATTCTGTTGATAGCGTATTATTGTAGGTTGTTATATCTTTAGTGAAAATTGTTGTTGGATAAGTGTAGTTAATTGTTAATCAAAATGTATTAATTGTTTTATAATATTCTCCAATAGTAAGTTATTTTTAGTTATGTAAATCAAAAACATTCTTAAAATTTGAAGAAAATCAAAAATATCTCAGAAAGTAATGGATTTAGGTATAGGGAACGCTTAACAAAAATGAAAGAACACTTAATAAAACATCCATTGTAGCAATAAAATTGGTAGGGTACCGTTTAAAAGAAGTTTTAAAAATTACATTTTACGAAACCTGACACACCCTGTATACTTTGAAGAAATTTCAAAAAAGTGATATTTATTAATATACTATGGTATATAGTAAAATTTTCTGCATCTTGAAAATTAACATAAGTTGTGTATTAGTGCAGTGGCAATGTATCTAGTCAGGGTCATTTTTTCTAAAAACAGTTGAATATCTCAAAAACTAAAAGGAATAGACAGATAGAATTTGATATCAAATTAAATCTCTTTTTATGGGCTTTTCAAAAATGTAATAATATATAGTGTTCTATTTAAAAAAATAAAAGTTTAATATGCCCTGGAATTAT
>JARFIW010000773.1:0-16080 GCA_036346225.1 Platerodrilus igneus | reverse complement strand
CGGACATTGTGAATTTAACAAGTAACTGATATTTAACCATGAAGGTTTACTGTATTAAGAATGGACTGCTATTGAATTTTACCAATTTCTGTTTAATATATGTATTTCGATATATGGATAATTATGCGCTACTACCCGATTATTAATGTAAGTACATTTAAAATTTTTGTTTTTATATTTGTTAAAACGGACAGGTAACAGTGTGTAAAAGTATCCATTCCACCAAGCGTTTGCTAGTGGAATTCCTATTACTCCAGATGTCTGTTTCGTTCATTTTGCTACTTTCTAAATATTCTTGCATTTTGTAAATTAAAGTTTCTCTTTTTGTAATTTGTCACATGTATTGCTTTTTGAAAAATTTGCAGGACACAACACCAAACTAGTACTGATCGTGTTAAATACAAATTAAAAATGGTTCAATATCTAAGGAATGACCTTTACATTTGGTTGATTAGAAATAAATACTCAAGGGAACTCCTTGTTTATAAATCTAAAAATAACCTTCAAGCATTGAAATTAAATGTTTTATATGTAAAAAGGGATAAATAAGTCAAGAAAGTAATTTTGTAAGGACCTTGTATATAGAAAACAAGAATATATTATTTACGCTTCAAATTAATTAGTTTTGACCTTAAAACAGCGTATAATAGCATACATTTGTATCAATAAATCGTAATTTTAAAGTTGCACAGTGTGGAAGGTTTGTAGTACGTAAAAACTAAAAGATAATACGAGTATAATTAGCTTTAATATTCGAAGGTGGTAAATCGAGCACATCAAATAATAGGGGGAAAGCTTTTGTGTACAGAGTATCATCATCATTTTGTTTTCGACCTTACTTAAGGTCGGTTTGACGCAGCTCTAACTTCTTTTCTAATCTGTGCTAATCTAAAAAGCTCTACATACCCTTCACAACCTAAATTTCTAATATTTTGAGTAATATAGTTTGGTCTAGGTCTTCCTATATCCTTCTATCTTTTTCCTATCCAGCTGACTACATAGATATTAGCAACCTGATGGTTGTTAAAGAACTCTAACATGTTTACATGATTACCATTTATAAGGAAATGAAATATAACCTGGTTATCCGCTTCAAAAAGGAAAAGTGTTAAATTATATGTTATGGTAAGGCAACGAATCGCTGCCAACATACCAGACCGCTACCTAATTGTGAGTTATGTCATGGTGACGTTTATTAAATTATATGTTTTGGTAAGGCTTAAGCAACGAAACGCTACCAACATGCCAGACCGCTAACTAATTGTGAGTTATGTCCTGGTGACATTTAGTTAACTGATTTTTATTTTTTTTTTGTTTTGTTTTCGAACTTACTTAAAGTCGGTTTGACGCAGCTCTAAATTCTTTTCCATTCTGAGCTAGTCTAAAAAGGTCTACATACCCTTCACAACCTAAATCTCTAATAATTTGACTAATATAGCTTTGTCTAGGCCTTCCTACTCTATTTTTATTTGGTAGTCTATAATCTAAGACTTTACTAAATAGTCCCTCATGTCTTAACTGGTGCCCTATCATTCTATCTCTCCTGACCTTTAATTGTTTCCACATACACGGTTCCTCCCCTATCCTTCTATAAACTTCCTCGTTTGTTACTCTATCTGTCCAACTAATCTTTAACATTCTCCTATAACACCAAGTTTCAAAAGCTTCTATCTTTTCTTATCTACTTCTTTAATTGTCCAAGCCTCACTACCGTATAGTAGAACGCTCCATACGTACGACTTTAAGAAACTTTTCTATTATCTAAACTAATACTATTAGCTATTAGTAAGTTTTCTTTTTTAAAAACATTTTTCTAGCTTGAGCTATTCTAGCTACTATATCCCTTCTGCTACGTCCATCCTTTGTAATTATACTACCTAAATAGCAAAATTCATCTACCTCCTCTAACTCAGTATTACCTATTTTTAATTTTGGTTTAGAACTAGGCTGTAACTCACTTGTCATTATCTTTGTCTTTACTGAGTTAATTCTCATACTATAGTTACTCCGTAGTATCTCATCTAAAATATTTAAAAACTCTCCTAACTCTTTTCTAGACTCTGCTATAATTGCTATATCATCTGCAAAACGTAACATGTCTATTTTCTGTCCCTGTACACTAATACCTATCTCTTTTCTCTCTCTGGCTAAGTTTAAAGCTTCCTCAATATATACATTAAAAATCAAGGGAGACAGTATACAACCCTGTCTAACACCATTTCTAATCTTAGCTTCCTTTTCTATTTTATCAAAGTATATAAATAACAGAGTATATAAAATCGATAATGTAAACGCATGTATTCATTTAACTAACAAAGCGTTCGTTAAAAACAAATTTCTATGAAGGCTACAGGCTAAACAACTTATGAAAATACAATTTCAATCTGGCTATTAATATAGTTCAGATATTTTAGCTAAGGTTTTTGTAGCACCGAGATGAGCAGCTATAGGGTCGTCGTGACACAATGTAAGAACTTCACTTCGGTTAGCGATAGGAACAACAAGTTTCCATTCAGGGATGTTAGAGATTTTGCGAGATAAGGAAAATACAAATTTATATAATCTATTATTCGTTACACGAAAGGTGGAAAATTTATCAGGATTTTCAGAAACTTTCTTGATCATATTTAGATACCAGGTATCAGGAATTAGATCTGGAAGGTTAAGAAAAGCGACATCACGAGATAAGGCATCAGGTACAATATTTAATTTGTCAGGTCTATGCTGAACGTCAAAGGCAAATTGAGAGATATGCAAGTTCCATCTTGCCAATCGACCTGCGGGTTGTTTTAAGTTATCCAACCATGTGAGGGCTGCACAATCAGTAATTACTGTAAAATGTGTACCTTCAACATATCCTCTAAATTTTTCAATGCCAAAGATAACCCCTAATAATTTACGTTCGGTAGCTGAATATTTTGTTCAGTAGAAGTTAAAGCACGACTAGCATAAGCGATAGGGTGTTCTAATCCATTGCTTACTTGAAACAACATTCCGCCTAAACCAGTAAGTGAGGCATCGGTTTGTATATAAAATCTTTCATTAAAATTGGGCGAGATTAAGATAGGTACAGAAGTGATTAATGTTTTAATTTGTTCAAAAGTCTGCTGAACTTCTGAATACCATTCGACAGGTTGGCTTTTCTTTTTATTTTTAATTAGAGCGGTAATGTGTGTAGATATAGTTGAGAGATTAGGTAGAAAAATACGATAGTAAATAATCATTTCTATTAAACGTTTAATTTCGATAACAGTCTTGGGTGTTTTAAATTTAGTAATAGCGTCGACTTTAGCAGGATCTGCCGGAACACCAGTTCCATCGATAATAAAACCAAGAAATGTAAGAGAAGAACAGCAAAATTGACATTTTTTCCAATTTATTTTAAAACCTGCTGTATTTAAGCGTTCAGCAACTTCATTGAGTGTAGCAATGTGTTCTTCAAAGGAACTTGAGATAACTAATATATGTCGTCTAAAAATACAAAGGCACGTTCTTGGTGTAAGATAGGACCTAACGTTTGATCCATATTACGTTGTAAAGTTTGTGGTGTGTTACAGAGACCAAATGGCAAGAAATTATATTCGAAAAGACCCCGACCTCACAAAAAGCAGTTTTTGGATGTGAAGATAAGTCAAGAGGGATCTGATAAAAAGCTTGTCTAGGATCGATAGATGAGATAAATTTAGCATTTCGAAGCCGACTTAGAATAGAATCAGTACGAGGTAAGGGATAGGCATCGGGCACAGTTACAGAGTTAAGCTTTCTTCCATCGAAACAAACGCGCCGTTCGTCATTTTTCTTTTGGACTAATAACACGGGAGACATCTATGGCGAATTTGAAGGATAGATAACACCAGATTCGAGCATTCTATCTATTTCGGAATGTAAATGTTTTTGTAATGCGGGCGATAACGGATATTGACGTTGCTTAAAAGGAGCAGCATCACCCGTAGAGATAATATGTGTTGCGGTAGTAACGCAACCAAGTTCAGAGGTATTTAATTTACGAAATTCATCAATGGTAGAGTTAAGAATTGCATTTTGAGAATCAGTAAGAGAAATTTTATTAGATATATCAGCCGACTCACAAGAATTTGTTTTTAGAGAAGCTTGCCAAGAGAAATCTTGAAACTATAGAGATAAATTAAAAAGTTTGCAAAAGTCAACGCCAAGTAAAAATGGGTAAGCTAGTGTAGGTACAATTAAAAATGGAACATCACGTTCAAGTGACTCTATTCGAATTTTTAATTTAAGAGAACCAGTTACATATATTTTATTATCGTCAGCCAGATTTATAGTTTTTTCCGGAATAACCTGAAATTTAATATTTTGTCAGATAATTGTCTTAAGCCTTCGTTATTTAAAAGACAACACGACAAACCTGTGTCCAATAAAGCGATTACAGTTAGAGAACCAATAGAGATAGGTAAGTGAGGGCGGATGTGGAGAGGTTTTTTAACAAATTGTAAGGCAGCAGAATTTTTATGGTAAAAGGAATTAACTGTTTTCAGCCAATTTGACCATTCGGCCAGGGTAGTACGACATACTTCAGATAAGGGAGGTAAGTTCTTCTGTGAGTTTAAAGTAGCAGTATTATTATTATTAGATATATTCGATAGAGATTTAATATTGGAAGTAATTTTATGCTTTAAATCTATTGACGTCTGTGCGCGTTGAATAGTTGGTGTCGAGGACGATTTTGATTCCTTGAGATATTCACGTCCCGAGTAGGAATATCTCTGTGGAAGTTTTCCGATAAGTTAGGTTACAATATGTGCATCTTGATTTATAGGTATTGCTACGATCACAGCCATAACAAAAGAGATTTTTTGGGTATGTACACACATCATAGGTATGTCCGCCTTTATTACAATTCCAACAGGTAAGTGAGTTAGTTGGAGGGGAAACAGGAAGAGTGATGCTAGATAGTTTACGAGAGGGTTTAGACTGTCATGCTAGGTCTGGTTCTAATAGGCCAGATTGTTTTTCTGGGGGAGAGGACGGTATATATATCTACACGTAATTCCACTTCTTGAAGCGAGCGATATAAATCTTTAGACTGAGGTAAAGAAGAGATGTGTTGTAAAGCTAAACGTTCGGAAAAATGTGGGTTTAAATTTCTGAGAAATTGATCCATAATTTCGGGTTCGGAAGTTTTTATCTAATCTAATATATAAAGCTTCCATTGAGGTAATAAAAGAGAATACGTTTTTATAGGTCCCTGGGTTCGATTTTTTATTTCATTTCAGAGATCAGTTATATAGCCATGGGGTAAGAAATTGCGTTTTAAACTCGTAACTAGTTCTTGCCAGGTAGAAATTTGGTTTCGCATATTTCTATACCAAATCAAAGCAGAACCGGAAAATAATTTGCCTGCAGAGACAAATAAATCTTCGTCTGTACAGTTACGAGAAATTTTAAAATCATTTACTCTATCTAGGAATGACATTAACGAGATTTGGGAATCGAAGCTTTGAAAAGTTATACCCCACTTGTATACTGGTATCGATTTTGCAGACGATATAGAAGGTTGGGATATTGTTAAATTAGAAAGAACTGTAAGTAAATTTACATCTAAATCTAAGTTAAGTTTTTCGAGGACGATTCCTTCAAGTAAGAGAACGTCAGATAGGAAAGTTTGTTTGGTTTCATTGACTTGTTCGTCTTGAAGCAACGACAATAAATCTATTTGCAGTTTTAAATGCGTTATACGCGATCTAATGCGTTTAAGCTCTATATCGGTATGTTCTGCATCGGTTTTATGAAGTATATTGTTAATGTCGTCAAGAGATTGTTTAATTTCAAAGGTATTTTGTGGTAGATTAGAGACTATTACACGAGGAATTGGTTGATCGTTAGCTTCTTGAGCTAATATTGCTTTTAACTGCAATCGCCTATCATTTTGATTTGTTGCCACTTGAATATTACGCGACTCCAGCTCAAAGATCGTTTCAAAAGCTTTAAGGTGTACCGAATTCATTGTACTATAGTGTTTGAGAAAGTAGATATATCAAAATAAATTTTCAGGGGGTTTACGATAGTTGTGTTTAGGGACAAAATTTTCTCTAAGAAAGAATTCGTAAACTATAGTTAATTATATAGATATTCGCGGGAATTTATCTACATATTTAACAATGTTCATTACCAAATTTGGAATGTAACAAAGTCTATTTACAATTTGAAGAAGTTTGAAAAAATATAGTATGTACACAATAAATACCGACCAGCGCAAACATTACTATCCCGTGACACTGAAAGGACACTAATATTTTGCCAATGGTTAGTAGCTAAGTGTAGGTACAATTCCAACACTTTAAAGCGCATTTTTTGGAGCGATGAAGCGAATTTTTCAAATAGAGGTATGTTTTATTGTAAGAATATGCCCTATCGGTCTACAGAGAATTTATCTATTTATCATTCCAGAAATCTAGAAAAACAGTTTAGCGTTAATGTTTAGTGTGGTCTAAGAGGCACCCAAGTAATTAGACCAATTTTTTTATGAAAGCACTTTGACAGGTAGGAAATACGTTGGTTTGTTATCATAAGTATTGGAAGAATATTTAGATGATATTAACTTAGTGGTATGTGACCGACTGTATTATCAGCATGATGGAGCTCCTTCCCATTAGTTTCGCGAAGTGAGAATGTTGTTAGAAAAGCTTTTCGGAGATAGGTGGGTAGCAGCAAATGGTTCTATACTTTGCCCCCCAAGATCTCCTGACATAACTCTTTTAAATTTTTTACTTTAGGTGTTTTGTTAAGGACGAAGTCTATAAGGGGAGAAATGCAAACCTGATCGAACTTCAAGATAGCATTAGGCGCACTATAATTTCCATCGACGGCAGGACAGTTTTAAAGGCCACAACATCTGTACTAAAGAATGTGCGAATGTCTTTGCATTTTTTTAATAAAATAGTAAAGAGAAAATTGAATTTTATTTCAGAAATGCACAGCCGACTTGTCTAGGGGATGAAAATGGTAATAATGAAATTATTTTACGTTTTAGGTTAATATTGCACTGAGACTTTTTTGTTTTATAGATGATTTGCGAACGACGTGGTTAAAAATATATAGGGTGTTCCATTTAAAAAAATTACTTTTACCCATTTACTTATAAACGACTGCTTTATTGTTTTTCTGCTTTCACCATTTTAATCAGCAGAAAAATGCCACTACTTTGCTAATTTAACCAACTTTGTATCTATAATAATAAAAGTGCGTGCTTCATTTGATACAGGCTTATGCTAGATATTAGTTGTTATTTTGGCAGATTAGTGTATTTGATTTACAATCATTTTAAGTAAGGTTTATACAAATTTCTTGTCTTTGAATGTTTATTAATGATTGTGATATTTTTATTGGTAAGAATTGCTTTTTTTTACTTTAATGGAACGTTAAAGTTCTTGGCTATATTCATTTGCAAAAGAGACCCAATAAGGTAGGTTATTTGACGAGTGTTTTGTGTCACATATGATCTTGGCTGCCGCCAAGGTCATCACAGTTTTCAGTTGACAATTGTGAAACTTGTTTACATGGTGAAAATTAAACATTAAAACCTTGATGGCACTATCAGCAATTAAAATTACATTGTGAGGACTTTGCCAAATATATTATGTATAAATGACTTATTAACCTTTAGTTACTAATAAATGTTTATTTATATACCCCAAAAATTTATGTATTATTATATAATCCCGATTATTTGTATAATTATCAAAACTTTTGTGTACATAAATCAAACAATTCAATATACATATAATGAGGACAAAATAGATTATTTTAAGTTTTGAAAAATTCTCTTTACAATTTTCCCTATTCCCAAATTGGATATTATTTGTACAACTTTTTTCTGCAATACAGATAAATGCTTTGCACATGGGGAGTGACCCCGGGCCACTATTGCATATGATAGATCTAACTGTGAAATAATGCAAAGTATAATAAGTATTTATTTGAACGAACACTACCTACAGTATATGTAGTATGACAACAAAATGTACTATTCTCTTGAACTACCTTAAAAGCAAATACACATTGAAATTCACAAAATAGCATTAAACGACAGGACTGTAAGCATGTTTGGTATAATCCTTATATGTGTGCTTGCAGAACCAAACTTCTGACGATTCTGCTTTATTTTCGTTCCATGATCTTGTAAAACAACACAAATGTTTTCAGACATTTTCACAACAGTCCTCTCAATAAAGTCCATAGTGACATCATTTACATACTTGCAGCTTTCCAATATGCTATAGTGATATTATTACCCATTTGGTGTCAATATTCGAGATGATCTATTTTGCTGAGATTATTATCCTCACAAACAGTTTCCAAAATTTGATTTATTGATTTATTCTCCTTTCTGTGAGATACACTACTGATACAATAAGTGGTTTATTTTTTTCTATAATGTAATGAATATATACTTACTTTCCACTTGTTCATGTACAGAATTAGAATTATTAAATTAAAACCACCAACAAACATATCATCTGTGAACATAACCTCTCATACATAAACTTATCCAGGTAAATAACAGACAACAAGCATTACACGCGTCTCTGGACACAATTATTTTTAGCTGTTTCAAGGTCATGTTTGACGTATAAATGTTAACCTTTGCACTTTTCACAAATAATTTCCTCTTCCATAATACTTATTAACAAAACTTATTATCTAATCATAATTCTAATAACTCTATGCAAAGTTAAAACAAATAAAAATGAAATTCAAAACCTATATGACGCGGTGCGGTGATGTTTTATAATTATAATATTTATGCCAAAGTATGTTTTATTTGATGTACAAATCTATAAAATGTAAGTGGAAGAGGTGTTTTAGCAGTTAGATTCCGTTACCGTTCAAATTAAAAGACAATAGGGAGTTTTCGCACGATCACCGCTAAATTTATCGTACGCTATTTTTGATAATTTAGCAAAAACCGCATACGCGCAAACATTCTGCACGGTAAATAAATAGCTGCGGTCCGCTATTTTCGTAAAATAGCGTGTACAACATATCGGACGCTATTTGTTTTATTTGACGTTAGTTTTTAAAACTTGAATGTATCCTTATAATTTATTATTGAGTTTTCAGTTGTGCATTGCCATTAATAGATCAATGGGAAATTAAATATTAATTGTCACACATTCAAGGTTAGGTGCATAGGTTAAATAAAGTTAGGTGTTTCGTACGGTAATATAGTAGGATGCGATAACTCTAGTTTGTATTTCTACATAAAATACATTAATCTGAACCATCACGTGACATTAAGCTTTAATGGACCTTTAGCTTTGTACTTGCGATAACTCCCTACTATTATAGATAGTTCAGTTTTAACGGATAATTTAAATATAAGTTTAAACTAAAACGTCAAAGTTGACTTTGAAACAGCCAAAAATAATTGTGTCCCGAAACGCGTGTGGAAGCTATGGTCTTGACGGCTGCTAAGATCAGATGTGACGCGAGACGCTCGTGGTTATTTGGGGTTAGTTTAGCCTTTTAGAGATGCTATTAAACTGTTTATTAAAGAAATGGTTTTTCTAATTTCTGTAGCAGCATTTTAATAGATGTCCATAGATAAAACCACACACTAAGATGGGTAACATTATGACCGCGATTTTAGCACTGATTTAGTTCATACTACGCCCGCGAGATGGTACGTGTAATTTGTAATGCAGGAAACTGTCGGACGTTAGATGACATTTCATAGATAAAACTTTTGTCTATGATGACATTTGTAGCTATTCTTTAATTATTGTTATTTGTTGAACATTCATTCGGAATATTTAGTGTTTGTATTTGCAGATTAATTTATTGTGTTGCGCGTTTATTGACTTAATTTCTGTATTTAAAAAGGATAACTTCAGTGCAGGTTAGATTAATCTATAGGAACAATGGTTTTCTTGTGCTATGTGCATTTGTGTTGTAAGAAAAACTCTGAAACGAAAATCCACCGGTTTCCTACTGATGACATCGCAAGTTTTGTGAAATAATTAAATATAATTGTAAAATTCCTATACAACTTCTGTGTATTGTGAGATATTGTAATGATGATACTGAATATAATTAAGTAATAAAGACTTGTAATATTGTTATAAAATTACAGACATCTTTTCAAATTAAAATTTCTGTTTAACAGAACGAATTTGTACCTTTTATTATGTATAATCTATATGTATATAATTTTACCCAAAATATTGAAGTCTAACCATTGTTTATGTTCATAGTTTCTTTTTCTTGAGAAAATAGTATTTATCCAACGTTTTCATTTCTAAAAAGTCTGATAAATGATATTTTCTTTGCACATGGTTCTTTATTTCAAGAAAAGGGATACAATGGTAGAAGCTACATCATTTAAATATTACCGCCACAATAGTTGTTTAGACTACGCCCGCTAGAAGTCGCGATGAACTTTATAAGAGTCAGTATTAAGTATTTGCCCATCTATTGTGGGTGGGTGTTTATATATGATAAATGTCTTAGTATGTGATAAGAGTGGAATGGTTGTTATTTAAGGCAAACAAGCTTGGGATTACAAATTCACAATAAATCGTCTAATAAATCTTTGCATACTATTGTAGGTATTAAGTTTAAAGTTTCAACAATAAACCTAATTATTTTAAAAAATTACATATTATTAGCAGATAAATCAAGTCACTTCTGTAAGGAATATAAAACTTTATATAAGAATCTTCCAAGTTGTGGTACAATAATAAAGGATACACAAATTAAATAAAACTACCGTTATCTACATTTTAATTACACTGCATTTAAATGCTGTCCAAAATTAATTCACAAAAAAAACTATATTGTACGCTAATCAAAAAACATAAAAATAAAATAACTTATATATTAATGCACCCGTAAGCGTATGAGCCATCAAACTTGAGTATTATAATTCAGTAAACATAAACTGAATGGGAATTTTGTAATCAGATTAGTATCTGACTTTGTGACGAAGTCCAATACATGCATTTTTTTCAAAACCTTTTGATTAATTCAAATTACTTATTGCAATCATTAAAATCGGTCTAAGTTTAATCAAATTGCAATGTAAAAAAATCAAATTTCACGACGGCCTGAACAAGTTTTTACGTGCTCGAAATGTAAATAGTGGTTTATAAATGTACTTCTATAGCTTTCGGTGAAAAGCAACGTCTTACTGTAATTTTTATATGCTTCGGGTGCATATAAAATAAACACTTCAAGTATATCTTTGACTTGATGACACTACCTTGTTCTGGGAATTGAAGCAATCGCTGACAACTTGATATAATCTTACGTCTGTGTTAATTCTTTAAAATCGTTTAAAAGAAACGTCCAATATTGTTCAGAACTTAAACACCAATAAAACCCCCAGCTTTTCTAATTGCATGCAAATGGACGATCGTTAGTGTGGGTGCACATGTGCCTTTTCAAAGAACGCTTACTAGATGCAGCATAATTACATAAATTGCATACAAATGGACGCTCATTAGTATGAGTCCGCATATGAACATTCAAACCACCGTTAAAAGGTGCAGCATAATTACATAAAGTGCATGCAAATGGACGATCATTAGTATGGATCCGCATATGAGCTTTCAAATTACCTTTAAACGATGAAGTAAAATTACATAAAGTGCATGCAAATGGACTATCATTAGTATGGGTCCGCATATGAGCTTTCAAATTACCTTTAAACGATGAAGTAAAATTACATAAAGTGCATGCAAATGGACGATCATATGAGCATTCCAGTAACTTTTACAAGATGCAGCATAATTACATAAATTGCATGCAAATGGATGTTCATTAGTATGGATCCGCATATGAGCTTTCAAATTATTTTTAAAAGATGCAGCATAATTACATAAATTGCATGAAAATGGGCGTTCGTTAGTATGAGACCGCATATGAATTTTCAAACTATCTTTACTAGATGCAGCATAAATACATAAATTGCATGCAAATGAACGATCATTAGTATGGACCCGCATATGAGCTTTCAAATTATATTTGAAAGATGCAGCATAATTACATGAATTGCATGCAAATGGACGATCATTATTATGGATCCGCATATGAGTTTTCAAATTACCTTTAAAAGATGAAGTAAAATTACATAAAGTGCATGCATATGGACGATCATTAGTATGGGTTCGCATATGAGCATTCAATTGACTTTTAAAAGATGCAGCATAATTACATAAATTGCATGCAAATGGAAAATCATTAGTATGCATCCGCATATGAGCTTTCAAATTACCTTTACAAGATGAAGCAAAATTACATAAAGCGCATGCAAATAGACGATCATTAGTATGGGTCCGCATATGAACATTCAATTGACTTTTAAAAGATACAGCATGCTTACATAAATTGCATGTAAATGGATATTTATTAGTATGGATCCGTATATGAGCTTTCAAATTATTTTTAGAAGATGCAGCATAATTACATAAATTGCATGAAAATGGGCGTTCGTTAGTATGAGACCGCATATGAATTTTTAAACTATCTTTACGAGATGTAGCATAATTACATAAATTGCATGCAAATGAACGGTCATTAGTATGGATCCGCATATGAACTTTCAAATTATATTTGAAAGATGCAGCATAATTACATGAATTGCATGCAAATGGACGATCATTAGTATGGATCCGCATATGCGCATTCAAATGACCTTTAGAAGATGAAGCAAAATTACATAAAGTGCATGCAAATGGACGATCATTAGTATGGGTCCGCATATGAGTATTCCAATGAATTTTACAAGATGCAACATAATTACATAAATTGCATAGAAAGGGGCGTTCATTAGCATGAGACCGCATTGAATTTTGAAACTATCTTCATAAGATGTAGTATAATTACATAAATTGCATGCAATTCGACGGTCTCTGATATGGGACCACATGTGAATTTTCAATGTATGCAGAATAATTATATAAGTTGAGTATATGAGGACATATTAATGCGTTCCTATAGGGTGGAGAGTAGTCACATAAATTACATGTCACAGATGTTATTTAGTATGTGACCGTTTAAAGTAATTGTAATATTGTTTTTGGTAAAACAAAAATCTAACAGTGGGTAGTCTTTGAGGATGAGATCACATACGTGATGCACAATAATCACATAAGTTGTTTATCCAGAAAGCATATTTCACTAACCTTCTACTAATTCCGTAGATTCGGTTAAATATTCAATGCGCGTTTTATTTAAATGTCAATTTCTCTGTTAGTAATGCAACAGATTTTACAAAATAATTTTCCCTCCACAATTAGCTATCAATTAGGCCGTTTAAATGAATTTGTTAACGAACTAAATACAAAATGATATTTTACACTACGAAAAGTTGTTTGACCTCGGCCTTAAGGCGGCGTGTTCAAAACGAATCACAAGTAGAAGGTAATATAAACTACATTACTGCATTACTAGAATGGTAATGCCGCCCCTCATCGTTAGATGTCACAATCATATATAAGGTATCGGACCACTAGTGTAGGGAACTTAAAATATTGTGGAATATAGTTTTGTCTAGCATAATACCAAGTTCAAATGTACAAACATTGTCACAAATGGAACAGGATTTAGTTGAAATATATTTTGTCGACAATTGATTGAAGTATTTGAGAGGATAAGCAACATTACGAAACGTAACGTGATCATCTTATTTTAGTGTTTTGAAGATATTTTAAATTTAAAGTGGCGAAATCTTGAAAGCGATTGCGAAAATAAATCATATAGTAGGTGGAATTACAGAGCTCTTTAAGTGTAATTTCAAATGCTCTGAAAAATTGCAAATAGAACATTGCTACTTATTCAAAACCAAAAAATTAAGAAATAGGTCATTCTTTATTTATCTACGAGTAGGTCTTCCTTATCAATGAGGAGATGGATGATAAAATAAGAAATTAAGTGTGGTACCATTGATTGAAGTCTTCATTCAACAATTATACTGCAATCAACGTTTAAAACTCGTTAGGTAACTTCAAGTTTTGCTTGCTTCTCTACAATTATACCTTACTATGAAAATTATTTCTTACATAAATGGGAAAGCTTGCTTGTAAACAACAATTGCCTATTAACGTACTTACAATTCGTAGCATTAAATAACCTTTTCCTACCTGATTAGAAATATTTAAATATACAAAACATTATTTTTATTTAAAATTTATTTGCAGCTATATTTTTGAAGCCATACGATGCAACATTACGTGTATATATTGTGAGAAGCTTAACATTCTTATGTAGGTCAAACAATTAGGTACCTAACTATTATTCATAAAAATTTAAAACTTAAACCGCATGGAACAAGAATTAGTTAAGTTATAACTTGGATTACTTAAAACGTTTTTGTGTTAGAGCTGTTTCAAAAACTCAGTAACCCTGGGATGCGCAATGGGGAAGTGTGTTTTCAGTTCAACCTAAAAACATCACGATTCGCTAAAATAACCCTTAATGTTATAAGGTTTTGCCTTACCAAGGGGGTTAGTTATTACTCCTATGTGACCAGCTGAAAGGCACAAGGATAGATGACGAGGATTTCCTGTAAACGTAAAGAGCCCACGGTAAGTTTCGGTGAAAAATGGCTCGTAGATGAGGAAACCTCCAAAGGCTAAGCGGCTAGTCGAGCTATTTGCTCTGGGTAGAACATGAGCTTTGGGTCGGGGTTGGACTGCGACCAAAAATATAGAGAATATGGCGCCACCGAATTTTTGTATACCAAGAAGACCTTACTTGAGTCTTTTGTATAAGGCGAATGCGGAAACCTATACTCAAATACCGCTATACAAAATATTACAGGAACACAATCCCTAAAGTTTTCTTACCTTATGGCTCGATATTGACCTTTAAAGATACACTGCTACACCTGTAATCAGATTAAAACGAGGCTAGCACAGTTTGTGCATTCATTTCAAAAATCCATAATTAATTAGAATCAAACCTCATACATTCCAACTAATAATAATAGTCTTGACCAAAATGAAAATCTATTCCTTTAAGTTGCAGTTAAATTATTTACAAGACATTTTCTTTAAAAAATTTGATTAAATAATAATAATGAAAAATATGTACATATGTACTTGGTAATAATCTGTATCTCTCACAAATTGAATATAGTAGTTTTTACATTAGTAAGGTCTAGCAAAATTTATACTTGAAAATGATTAAATCTGAGTTTTTGAATAATTAAATTTATATTACAACTTTATTTGGCCTTGGTAGTACTACTTGGACCTCACATTCTATGGCAAAATATTCCAATTAATATTTAATAAAATGCAAAATGTAACAATTTAGTTCTCTAAGATAAAATAATTTGTATTTCAAATAATCGCTTTAATTTTCGTTAAATCTGAAAGTTAACCTTTTCTGTTTTTATATAGACATCTACCGTTTTTTGTTAGTACTAATGCAAAGATTAAAAGTGAAGCTTTATAGATTCCTTTCACCAAAGTTTAAAAATAACTTGTTTGTCATTCACATATTGAACTAGAAAATTTCCACGTGAACAAACAAAACTTATCTGTGTGCTATGCCAAATGCTACAGCTGACGTAAAAAAACACAAATTACATACCAGATGTTAATTCATCAGAAAAACACTTGCAAGGTATAAGGACCATACCCGGAATAATAATTAATAATTTATAATCTTCTTGTTTCAGCAATTACAAATTAGGAATTTCCATTACCACACAATCCAATTAGCTGAATAATGAATATCTAATAAAACATCACGTGCGTCCACATCAAATAATTGAACCACGCCAGATTGACTTCCATATAAAGTTAAATTTCAAATAGTTACCAATAAATTTTCATTGATTGCCAAATAAATTTTATATATTTCTCAAATTAAGGATAGCTTTTTAAATTAATGTAAGTTGCTTAAGTTATATCCATTACACAAATTTCACCAGTTATCCAAATTTTATCCAATTTATACAAGTTGCCCAAGGTGCACTATAAATATCAATTAGTAAGGCTTTAAACTCAGTAATTATTACTGTTATTCTAAAGCCATTTAAAACAATTTAACGTCCCGTCTAATGCGAACATATAATGAGCTTCGCCGAGACGATTT